>JBAMBQ010000535.1:0-10365 GCA_037044495.1 Stegana nigrithorax | reverse complement strand
TAAAGCCTGTAACATACTTATCTCATTTATATGTGAAAATTGTATTATTTTAAGGTATTCTACAATCGAAACTGTCCTGTAAACCTTATTAGTTGAATATATCAAAGCTCTTTGCTTTGCATTGCTTTTGCTTTGCAGAGAACGCACACTTTTCAATTAATGTGTATGTGCTTATGAACATAAGTGCGAGCAGAAAAGAATATTATTTCGGCTTTTTGTTCAGCAAACAACGAAACGTATTGCGCACAACAAAAACAACATTGAATGGCAAATAACATTTATAAAATCAAAGCTGTCATCAGCAAATAGACAAAAACTGTTGTGACGCTGTTAAGTCTCACTGTTGCGAACAACAACCATAGAGCGAGACTCGGGGAAGCTGTTGTATAGCTATTTTGCCGCTGTTTATCGCTGTTAAGCCGCTAAGTGTCGCTGTTAAAGGGTCGCTTGACAGAGGTTCATCAGCTTAGACATAAAACTATGTCAAAACAAAATTTTGACAAAACTTGATTTTATTATTCAATACAAATTGCCTTCGAGGGCGATACAACAAGTAAAGCGATTTTCCAACTTTTCGATACCACCTTTGTAGAACGATTTATCGTTTACCTCAAAATAGGCCTCCGTTTTAGCGATAACCTCTTCATTCGAGCGAAATTTCTTACCGGTGAGCATTTTTTGAGGTCTGCAAACAGCCAGTTGTCACTGGAAGCCAAATCTAGCGAATACGGTGGATGTGGGAGCACTTCGAAGTTCAATTCATGAAGTTTTGCCATTGTTTTGATTGACTTGTGTCACATAGCAATACGTCGTTGTGTACATAAAAAAAAAATGTATTGCTATATACAAAAAAGTTTTTCTCAGTAAATGTTGTTTTTTGGCCGATCGTTCCTATGGCAGCTATATGATATAGTAAACCGATATACATAGTTTTTAGATATGTGATTGGGCATTAGGTAAAACAATTAAATCCCAAATTTGGTAAACATATCTTAAAAAATAAAGCGGTTTTTGTTACTAAATATGGCTTTTCGGCCGATCATTCCTATGGCAGCTATATGTTATAGATCGAATATCGAAAAAAAAAATAAACTCGTTATGCCTATGGATTGGCAGAGTCTTCGTGCCAAATTTGGTAGTTGTAGGTCATACCGTTTCCGAGATCCGTGCGTTCATACAGACAGACGGACAGACGGACATGGCTATATCGACTCGTCTTTCGATGCTGATCAAGAATATATATACTTTGGGGGGTCTGCCACGCCTCCTTCTGCCTGTTACATACATTTGCACAACTTTAATATACCCTTTACCATTTTTTGGTACAGGGTATAAAAATTCATAACACACACAATGCATAATTTGTATGTAATATTTTCATTCAATTTTAATATTATATTAGGCGCTCATAGTTGCAAAAAAAAAGAATTAACTAGCAACGAAAAAAAACCATTATTATAAAAAGCATTAGTGCCTGCAACATATGCATGGCATAAAAAAATAAGAAATTTTACGCAGGCTGAAGACAAAATATGAATATTCGATATGCTATTTTTTCTAACATTTCACTAAGCGCTTTACAGGTGGCACAGCAAATGTACAGAAATACGTCAAGTGCAAACTTCATATATAATTTATTAAAATTTTCTAAATAATGCAATAGTTCAAACATTCATACTTATGTATGCAACTGTTACATATTAGTTATTAAATTATGCAAAAATATTACTAAAATGTGTCCATTCATTCATTATCCAAAATAAAAAAAAAAATAGACAAATTTCACACTAGGCATTAGTGCGAGCAGCAAATGAATTGGCAGAAAGAGAAACAATATCATTTGAAATCTCATCAAAAGCGCATACACAAAAAAAAAAAAAAAATCAAGTAATTTTCATCAAAGCATGAGTGCGAGCAGCACATGCATAGCAAAGAAAAAAAACGAAAACTCATAGAGTAGAACATATACTGCCATCTGTCGGAGTTTGACTTTCAACACACGCTGCCCGCCGCTGCCTGATTTTGTCATTTCAATTTAGCAAGCAGTTTGTATGAGATGCGTCTTCTTAGTATACATATTCTCTGCTAGTGTGAAGTTTGTCTATTTTAGGGTAGATTTTTGATACTTGATATGTAATGAATTAATGGTTAAATATCAAAGACATTTTGTATGCGTATTTTTGCATTATTTAATATTTAATTATTTTCTAACAATTACGCATGTTTCTATAATGTTACTATATTTTTTTTTAAAATTATAAATTAATAATTAATATTATTCAATTACGAATTAATAAAAATTATGTTAAAATACATATATTTCCAATTTACCCATTCAAATGGACATCTGTCAAAGATCGAAATAAATTGTTCACCAAATATTCATACAGTGAGTCACTTATGTATTTTGCCTATTGGTTTTCATGCAAAAATTTTATTTTGTTGGCTTATAAAATAACAACAACGGGAAAAATAGAAAAAAAATGTTGCTCTTCTGCTAAAGGCATATTTTCACAACAAGTTAACCCAACTACGGATCATATACGATGATCCGTTAGCTAGCTATTGATGCGCAATCATTTTCTGCCGAAAATTTCGATCTCACAAAAGTATTTTGCCTCGCAAGAAAGTGCACGTGGTTTCCATATTACCTATGAAATTTGCCTCAATTGCGTGGAAATTATGCATGCTGTACTTGCTGCTATGGCAATAAGTTAATGTTGTGTACAATTTCAATGTGTTCGTGCTGGTTTAGTAACCCAAAATGGCTAAAGGAAAAGAAATCAATAATGCGCAGAGAAAAATCCTTATGTATCTGTATTATCAGGGTAAACCGATCCAATATATTTCTGAAATGTTTGCTCGAAGTCGCCAAACAATAGAAAACACAATTAAATGATCGAAAGAACATGGTACCATAAAGAATGCAGCCTGTTCTGACCGCCCTTAAATGCTGACAACACGAATTGATAGGAACACCCTTAAGGAAAACCGGGAAAACCCACATTTGTCAGCACTAAAAATCAACGACAAATAGTTGACACTCATGCCTACACTTCTGTGCGATGAAACAGTCCTTAGGGTTCCCGGGGCCAAAAATATCCATGGCCGTGTGGCAAGGAGTCGAGTCGAGTTTCGACTGTAGCTTCACAAATGAGACTTCTCAAAAATTCCAATCGCAACCAAAAATGCTTTGTACATGAAGACAATCATCAAACACACAACAACTACCACAGAAAAAGAAAAAAGCGCAACAACAAATGTAAAAAATATGCGCCATCTTACGGTAGAGTCGTGTTAAGACGAACCACATACAACGGTGACATGCGTCTTCTTATTATACGATACATATTCTCTGCCAGCAGATTTATCCGTTCTGCGTAGTCTCGGCACGATAATTCGTTAGAAATATGGTGTGTAACTGAGTATAGTTCCGAAATTCAAGTCAGTCAGAAATTGAGGTTGCAATCGCGATAAAACGATAATGCGCCGCAGGAACAGAAGCTCAAGAGCGAGTGGATTTAGAGTCTACTAATCCGACATCAGAAGTGGGATCGCCTCCACACCAAGCCATTTCGGACTATCGTTTGTGCACACTTTTGGAAACGCAGCATCGCAGTCTGATCGAAGTAATAAATGTAGTTAAAAGCGCACAGTCAATGACAGGCGAATATAAAGCAATTGTATTGCCTAAGTTTAATTCTGACTCTGCTGGTGCTAGTGCAGCTGCTTGGTGCTTTACGGTGGACCTCATTCTATCGGAAAAACCAAAGCTTTGCCCATCGCCTTAAGTAAATCACTGGAAGGTAGCGCTTCTAACTGGCTGCCACAAATCTGTTTCTTTGGAATGACATGGGGCGAATTTCAGGAATTGTTTTTGAAACAATTTGAAGGCAACGAAACTCCAGCAGCTACTGTTTTTAATGTTCTCAACGATAGTCTAAAAGACGGCGAGTGCCTTTCTCTGTATGGAAGTCGATTAATAACGACACTGATGGCAAAATGGAAGTCAATAACTAATGAAAAAATCGCTGTGTCTGTTGTTCTGGCGCATGCTGCCCATATCGATAGTAGACTGCAACGCACGGTTTATAGAACCAACATCGGAACACGTAATGAATTGCAAAATGAGCTGCATGCATTTACTTTTGCTAAAAGGAAAGAGCGTCCTATTGAATTAAAAAATAGAATTAAACTTGATAGCAGCAGGCGCCAGTCGTGCAAACAGGCAGGTAGAACGCGTTATGAGTTTGTTAAAACGCATGTTAACCGCGGTCGAAAGTAATCAACGATCTTGGCAAGACGCCTTAGGCGAAATACAATTAGCCATAAATTGTACAATACAAGAGCAGCTTGATTCTTTCGGAGTATGAGTGAACACAACAACAACAACATTACAGTCAACCCGGAAAAATCGTCCTACACAACATTTGCAAAAAGAAGAGGAAACTGCCCCCCTTTGAAGTTGAACGATGTCATAATTCCGTATGCAGAGACAGTCAAATACCTTGGCCTCACACTTGACAGACGACTCACAATGCGACCCCATATTACGACAAAAAAGAACCAACTAAATGCGAAATTGCGGCAAATGTACAGGCTCATTGGACGTCACTCAAAACTCCAAATAAGGAACAAACTTCTACTATACAAGGCCATACTAAAACCGATCTGGACCTACTGTATTCAACTGTGGGGCACGGCTAGTGCCTCAAACATTAAAATAATCCAGAGTTTCCAAAACAAAGCCTTAAGAATGATAACTGGCACCCATCTGTTAACTCCTAATGTGGAAATTCACGAAGAACTCAAATTCCTCTGGGTATTAGAAGAAATCAATCGATTCAGCCAGAGTTACACCATGAGACAAACCGACCACCCAAACAACTTGGCAATAAACTTACTCAATAACAGTAATACTAAAAGAAGACTAAAGCGATACCACCCGCTAGACCTCCCATTCAGAGATGCAGGCTAACAAAGCGTAAATCATGTAAATATTCCCATTTTCCCATAATTGTACAAACCATACTGTAAAAATGTATATATTTTCTATACCAACTAAGCCTAGATTAAGCAATTCAATGATTGTCCCACATAGGGACAGATTTTAAATAAAATATATATATAGTTAAAAAAAAAATAATAAATTGTACAATAAATCGCATTACTAAATCTAGCCCTCTAGAATTAGTAATTTGAAAAGAGGCAAGGCCATTTAATATGTTACCTATAATTGAAGACGGCAATAAGGTTGATATAAGTTTTGTAAGGAAAATGGTAAAAGAAAACATAAATAAGAACGCTTTATATGGCAAAGAACGGTTCGACAGTAATAAAGCTAAATTTATTAGATTCAAAATTGGCGATTTTGTTTTGCTTAAAAATGAGGAGAGACATCAGATAAATTTAGATCAAAAGTTTAAGGGTCCATTCCTCGTGGTAAAGATACTAGAAGTAGATCGATATGTTTTAAAGTCTTTAGTAAATAAGCGAACTTACAAGTACTCTCATGAAGCTCTGAGAAGTATGCCTAAAGAAGAGATTACCAAGGAATTGAACATGTATGATGAGAGAGACAACGTTGAAAGAGACGTTCAAGATACATTTATAGATTTCAATGAAAATGAAAACGTTGAAAGAGACGTTCAAGATACATTTATAGATTTCAATGAAAATGAAAACGTTGAAAGAGACGTTGAAGATACATTGATGGATTTCAATGAAAATGAAGACGTTGAAAGAGACGTCAAAGATGAGTTGGTGGATTCCAACTAGAAAAGGGCATTAATGTATTTCAATGCGGTATTCCAGACATCAAACCCTTGGGTCAAGCTGTAGTGTTGAGTTGCCAGCGCTAATGGGTACATAAGTTAATGTGTTGACTTTTTTGTTGCCTGGTGGCTATCATTGCGGTAAGAGCCTAAATTGGATTGAATGGCCTGGACACGAGATAACGTGAACCTTAAAGAATTTTCTGTCTGAATTATCATCTGCCATTAGTTTGACCAATTTATAAAAAAAAAAAAACCCAAACCGAAACCCCAGTAAACTGGTCGAAGTTACTGCTATCCAAGCAAACATTGGAACATAGTAATATCTACAATTTAATGTAATAACGGGCAGCAAAGGTTTACAGAATTTTTTAATTTTAATATTTAAATTTTAAAAAAAAAATTTTCCTGCTGCGCTTTTTCGTGTGTGCCTTATGCACAAATTGAATTTTCTTAAATTTTTTTATATAGCTCATTGCCAAAAAAAAAAAACAAAGAAGAAACTAAACAGCTGTTAAGTCTGGCTGTTGCGAACAACAACCACAGAGCGAGTTGTTGTGTAGCTGTTATGTAGCTGTTGATCACTCTGTTAATCATTCTGTTTATCACATTGAATCAACAGCAATTCTTTCCAGAGAACTAAGACATTACTATGTCACAAAAAAAAAAAATTAAAAGCTGAAATATGGATGATTAATTTAACCTGTTGGTTTCATGATCTTTTCAGATTAAACTTGACATAATCTGCTATGTTGTTTTAAAGACTTTTGTAACACACGAAGACGTGTGATAGTCAGGAAGGCCGTGTCGGATCGTTATTGATTATTTGCATTTTTGTTTTATTAAATGATTGATAGTAATATCATTTAAGTAAGATTTGTAATGAAATATACCATCACCAATAAAAATAAGCCACAAAAAAAACGAGAGCTACAGTGTGTTCTTTATGTTTGCTGTTCTCTTTTGTCTTCTTCTTATTTGTGTCTTCTGTCTAAAACAAACACGCGGTTTTGCAAGCCTAGCAGATTTGTCTGTTCTGCGTAGTTTCGGCACGACAATTCGTTAGAAATATGGTGTGTAACTGAGTAGCGCCAGGAAGACGCGTATCAATTCTATGTGTGGTATTGTGTGAGTATAGTTACGAAATTCAATTCAGTCAGAAATTGAAGCTGCAATCGCGAAGTCATAAAACGATAATAAAAATGTCAGTGTCGAGAAAACGTAAGGCGGGAACAGAAGCTCAAGAGCGAGTGGATTTAGAGTCTACTGATCCGATAAATGCTTAATTATTCAAGACATTTTTGATGCATATTTTTGGATTATTTAATATATAATTCATTTCTAACAATGGCGCATGTTTCTATTATTGCACTATATATTTTAATTATAAATTAATAATTTTTCAATTAAAAATTTAAAAAAAAATCTGTTAAAATTTCTTTAATTGTCATATTCATTAATCCAAATTGCATAGTGAAAGACCAAAATAAATCGTCCATCAACTATTCATACTTTGCTTAGTCGGCTGAAATTCTCTTCATGCAAATTGTTCAGTACTCTACTACAATCTGAACAAACTGGTGTTTCGATTGATCGCCAGTGCAGTTAAATGCGTACGAAACTTTTGCTATATATGACTAAATAATTGCACTTCATTTTGATAAATGTATTTTACACATAGTCATTTTTACAAACAATGCATGATTAGAACAAAAAATGCTAACTGGCTTTGACTTTTTTCATTCACACAACCAAATTGTGTAGAAGCAGCTTTGAGAATTTAAATTCCCGTAACAATGACGAAGCAGAGCCAATATTTTATAAAAAGCAAGAAATATTCCCTTATTAGTGTGTGTGTATACACATTCTGCAGGTGTTAATGTCCAAATGCATACACAATTTCAATTCGACGGCCTTTTTATACCAGTCACACATGAAAAGCAGAATGAAATGCCTATGACAATAAAGAAGCAGAAAAAAGCAGAAGAAATAATCAAAACTTCAATATCATGACAAAATCTTTTCTAACGGTACCGTCGACAAGCGACTTTTTATACCACGCACTCATAAAATGTAGCAAGCAATAGAATTGACTGCAGCAAGAAACTTGCGCACACATCATATTCAATTACAACAACACTTTTGCATTGCTAAAAAAAATGACAACCGTGACACACATACACATGACAAGTAGAAAAAAATGAGCAACAACAAATATGCGCAATCGGCTAGTCCATCAACAACAATCATATGAAAACAAAAAATCCTCGTCATCAAAGCAAAAGTCAAACAATTAAGAGGAGCGGCTCCACGTGCAGTTCCTTAGAACAGTATATCAAATAATTAGAACAGTATACCAAATATAATCTGCCGATAGAGGGCTGGGTCGTCATATGCCGACCCACGTACAAATATTTTCAGGTGGAAATTTTTTCAACGGGGTCATGCCTGTTCTTATTAAACATATTCTCTGCCCAATCTCTGTTTTGCTAAAAAAAAACAAATTTTCAAGTCTAAATGCAAAAGATTTGTTGCATACTTTTTGGCTTCAAGTTGTAGCGAAACGACAAACCAGAAACAGAGAATATGTATAATAAGAAGACACATGACCCCGTTGAAAAAATTTGTACGTGGGTCCTGGGCCCAGGACCCTACCGTAAGATGGCGTGGGGACTGGACTCTACCGTAAGATGGCATATATTTTTTTCGGTGGTAGTTGCATGTGTATGTGATGATGGTCTTCATATACACAGCGTTTTTTTGATTGTAGTTGTTGGGCTAGCCGATTGCGCATATTTGTTGTTGCGCTTGTTTCTTTTTCGGTAGTTGTCATGTTTGTGTATGTGTGTGGTGATTGTCTTCATATACAAAGCATTTTTTGTGGCGATTGACATTTTTTAGAAGTTTCATTTGTGAAGCTACAGTCGAAACTCGATAATCCGAAGAATGATTGCAGGCCCAATTCAGACTATCCAATATTTTGGATTTCTGAATTGTTTTAATATATGCAACTTCATTAAAGAAAATCACAAGGGTCAATGAAAAAATAATAATTAATTTATAAGTTGTATATAAACATATAAGTATTTCCGTTAAAACAGGCATTTAAATTCTCAAAGCTGCTTCTTAGAACTTTGACTGTGTGAATGAAAAAAGTCAAAGCTAATTTGAATATTTTGCGCTAATCATACATTTTTTGTGAAAATAAGTGTGTGCAAAATATATTTATTTAAATATGATGCAATTATTCAGTTCATTCGGACCAAAAATTTGACATGCATTCAATTGAACTAACGATCGATCGAAACACCAGTTCGTTCAGATTGTAGTAGAGTGCGCAAAATATTAAATGTAGACAATTTAAGCCGGCTACGCCAAATATGAATATTGGTGGACTATTTATTTTGATTTTTGACAGGTGTCTGCATTTAAGAAATCGAGCAATATGAATGGATAAATTTGGAAATGTAACAATTTTTACATAATTTGTATTAATTCCCAATTGATTAATAATTATTAATTTGTAATTAAGAAATATAGTGCAATAATAGAAACATGTGCAATTGTTAGAATTTATTTACTTATTGAATAATGCCAAAATACGCAAAAAAAATATCTGATATTTAATCATTAATTCATTACTTATCAAATATTAAAAATCTACTCTAAAATAGAGAAACTTCACACTAAGCATTAGTGCGAGCAGCATATGAATAGGCAGAAAGGGAAACAATATCATTTGAAAAACGCAAACATAAAAAAATAAAACTAAGATCAAAATAAAAACAAGCAATTGTCATCAAAGCATGAGTGCGAGCATCACATGCATAGCAAGGGTAAGAAATACAAAGACAAAGAGCAGAAAATATTTTCCGACATATGGCAGTATAGAAGTTCGCCATCCAACACACACTGCCCGCCGCTGCCTGATTTTGTCATTTCAATTTAGCATGCCGTTTGTATGAGATGCGTCTTCTTAGTATACATATTCTCTGCCAGAAGTTACAGAGATATAAAGAAGACGCATCTCATACAAATACAATTTTTACTTCTAAAGACAAAATGTTGAAGACAAACTGAACTTGCGAAAGCAAATTTAGAAATCTGTTATAATTTACTCTTTGTTTTAATGTTTTCCCTTTTCAACTTACACATGTGCTGCTCGCACCCATGCTTCTTGTCTTTATTTTGATTTTGGTTTTAATACTTTGTGTGTGCAATTTTCATAAGATTTGTGTTCATATTGCTTCCCTTTCCGACCCTTTTCTGCCGACTCATGTGCTGCTCGCGCTATTGCTAAGTGTGAAGTTTTTTTTTTTTTTTTTTGTTTTATTAAACACCATCACTATGATTTTAGTAAGATCTGTAATAAAATGTACCATCACTAATAAAAATAAGCCACAAAACAGACGAGAAGTACATTGTGTTCTTTATGTTTGTTGTTCTCTTTGTCCTCTTCCTATTTGTGTCTTCTGTCTAAAACAAACACGCGGGCAGAGAATATGTATAATAAGAAGACGCATGACCCCGTTGAAAAAGCTTGCCGTAAGATGGCATGGGACCAGGACTTTCCCGTAAGATGGTATATATT
>JBAMBQ010000526.1:0-47448 GCA_037044495.1 Stegana nigrithorax | reverse complement strand
GCACTGCTCGGTCTGCTCTAATCCAATCCACAAGAACACAACATCAGTGTTGTGTAACATGTGCCAACAATGGTGCCACCTTAGACAGGACTAGATAGCCACCGTGCATGGACCCCGGCCTTCATTGCCAGATGCTGCAACCAACCACCACCACTGACACCGCCGGTGCAGAGCCAACCTACACCTGCGGCCAGTTTCACACCCACCTGCCCCGTCTGCAACACCATCATACGCAGAAACATAGTGTCAGTGGAGTGTAATGGTTGCCACCGTAACTGCCATATGCGACGTTGTACAAACTTGAAATTCCAACGAAATTGGAACCAAAGTTTCATTGCGGACTGCTGCCTCAACACTGGGAATGCGGCTAACACAAACTTGCCGCCACCAACACCTACCTCACCAGCAGCACCTAACCCGCAAATACAACAACCTCCCACCATCCATATGGCACAGCACACGACCGCCCACGAGGCATCTGGCAACACAAGTCAGTTAGGTTTCTTCAAAATCCTGCAGTTAAACTGCAATGGCCTACGTGACAAAATCACCGAAGTCACCAACTATATGTCCACACATAGACATCAAAATTGCGGCCATACAAGAAACCAAACTGACTCCGGCATGCTCATTACGCTCCTCCAGTAACTACAACATCATCCGCAAGGATAGGAGCCGCTCAGGTGGTGGTGGCTTAGCCTTCATTCTTCATAAAGATGTTCGCTATAGGCCCACTACCCAACCTACCACACATTTCCCGGACAACATACTGGAGGTGATGAGCATTGCCGTGAAGGCTGGGGACATTGAAGTCGAATTTGTGAACATCTATATTCCCCCACTCAACAGCTCCGGAGTCGGACGTTTTTACGTCCCCAACATTGACATCATGCTCCATGGGGAATATAAGATCCTACTAGGCGACTTCAATGCCCACCATGACTCATGGTATTCCCAGCTTCCCAACGACATCCGGGGAACCGAGATCGCGGACCAGATTGAGACATCAACATTTGCAACCATCAACGGCAATTCTCCCACGCGAGTTACAGCGTCATGCACAAGCAGCCCCGACATTACCATCGTCTCGGGCCCGCTTATTGCCATTACCAGCTGGCAAACTGACGTTGCACTAAACTCAGACCACATCCCCATCGTGGTCACCGTGGAAGAAACCGATGCCTTCACCAGCCCAGCTAGGAGAACTTATGTAAATTTCGGCAAAGCCGACTGGCATAAATTTACGCGCTCAATTGAAAACACCCTCAGTCAGATGGCACCACCGACTTGTGCCAGGGTCGGAAACAGGATCTTCCGCCAAGCCATCTGCACTGCAGCGAAGCGCTTCATCCCAGCTGGACATATCCGCAACATCAAACCCAGCTTCCCACCAGAGGCAGCACGTCTCGCACGCCAACGCGACCACATACGCGCACAAGACCCTGGTGATGAAAGAATTGCAGCTCTCACAGCCAATATCAACAACTTGGTCTCCGACTTTCGTCGCACCAAATGGCTTCAACATTTAGAGACCTGCACACTGGGCTCCAAGTCTCTCTGGACCACGATCAAGGGATTGTCGGGTACCGCCCCAAAGTCGGACCTGACGGCTATCAGCTTCAATGGCACTCAGCATACTGACGCCGGAAAATGTGCTGCGTTGTTCTGCAGGCAATTCCACGAACATCCTACAAAACCGCACTCCGAGTCGCGCGCTACCAAGCGCAAATTTAAACACCTCACTCGCGACCCGATGCCTCGCTCCTTCACTACGAACGAAGTCGTAGCATGCATCACCAAGGCCAAACCATCAAAGGCCATCGGACCGGACGGAATTGCCATGGTCATGCTAAAAAAGCTTGGCCCAATAGCACAGGACTACCTAACCAACACCATCAACGCTTCCCTATGTCAACTTACCATCCCTGACATTTGGAAGGTTGCAAGAGTAGTCCCCATCCTGAAGCCTGGCAAGCAAGCAGATGAGGCGAAGTCATACAGGCCAATCTCGCTACTTTCACCAGTAGCTAAGATTGTTGAGTCTCTGTTGCTTCCCTCACTGACCGAACATCTTACGCTTGCCCAACATCAACATGGCTTCAGGAAACAACGCAGCACAACCACGGCGCTCACAGAGATCACGACGCACATCACGGACGGACTCAATCGCCCAAGACCATGCGATCGATCCATCCTCGTAGCACTCGACCTATCAAAAGCCTTTGATACGGTCGACCACACCATCTTACTACAGGATGTCCTGAACACGACACTGCCAAACGACATCAAACGCTGGCTAGCTTCCTACCTCAATGGTAGATGTGCGTACGTCGAGTTCAGGAACCACGAGTCCAAGTGCCGCAAGATAAAGATGGGTGTGCCACAAGGAGGAGTCTTATCACCAATCCTCTTCAACCTTTATCTTGCCAAAACACCGGCACCCCCCGCAGATGTGAAGCTGATCTCGTATGCTGATGACTGCACGATCCTTGCCTCTGGGCTTAACATCAATGCGATCACTACCAGGCTAAATGAGTACCTTTCAAACATCAATAATTTCTTCGAGGATCGCCACCTCACCATCTCGGCTGAAAAGTCGACGGCGACCCTCTTCACCTCGTGGACAAAGGAGGTCAAGACGATATTGGACACCAACATCGGTGGAAGGCCCATACCCACCGTCCAATATCCGAAAATTCTTGGGGTTACCTTTGACAACCTCATGACCTTCTCCACGCATGCCACAAACACCAGAGCAAAGGTGAACCGGAGAAACCGGATACTCAAAGCCCTGGCAGGAACCACCTGGGGACAGAGCAAAGAAGTGCTCACCACCACCTACAAGGCAATAGGACGATCCGTTCTAAACTATGCCGCCCCAGCGTGGACTCCTCAAATAAGTGATACGCAATGGCAAGGTCTGCAGACGGTCCAGAACACTGCCCTCCGCCTGGCCACCGGATGTGTATCCATGACTCATGAAGACCCTCTTCATGATGAGACGAGGTTGCTCAAGGTTAGACAACACAACGAACTGCTGTACAAGCAATTCCTGTTGACTTGTTCTAACCCAGAACACCCAGCGCATTCAATCACTACCAGAATTGCGCCCCCTCGCCACATCAGGAAGGATGTCAGAAGATACGCATCCGAAGTCGAACCTGGGATCCATTCCACCTGGAACCCTCTGTCACTACGCTCGGCACTAAAATCGCTTCACTCAGAAGCAGTCTCCAGCGCGTTAACCACCAACGCACCTAACAGGGTGCTGGAGACCAGGCCACCAAACATCTGCAGTGCTGAGGAATCGCTCCCCAGGCGCACCAGATAATTCTTAGCCTAGCTAAGATCAGGATGGTGCACCTGGATGAATAACTACAAAGAGCGAACCATCCCAGGCACACTAAACAGATGCCCTGACTGTAATAGTGGCCGGCACGACACCGCGCACTTGTTCCGCTGCCTCGTGAGACCTACGCAACTGGTCATCACTGACCTCTGGCGCAGACCTCGCGAGGTGGCGGTCTTCCTTGGATTGGAAACCTAGTTACACCCCCACTAACCCTTTCTCTCATTGCAGTCAAGCTGCTACAACAACAACAACCAACCACAAACCCTGCCACTCAATCAAACAAACATTCCGAATGTAAACACAACTAAATACTTAGGAATGTACATCGACAGCAAACTCACATGGAAGAACCACATAGAAAAAAAACGAGACCAAATAACAAATAAATTTCGACAACTATATTGGCTACTATCAAAGAACTCAAAGCTATCTACTGACAACAAATTACTAATTTACAAATCTATAATAAAACCAATCTGGACCTACGGCATCCAACTATGGGGCACTGCTAAAGCGACAAACATTGAAATCATTCAAAGGCAACAATCAAAAATTCTGAGAACAATAATGAATGCAGACTGGTACATCCGTAACAACGACATTCTCGACAGCGTTGGCATACCAATGGTTATCGACGAAATAAAAATAATTAGCAGAAACCACAATATAAAGCTGGCAGCCCACTCAAACAAAGACATGAACAACCTACCAATAGAGGAACTGACGAAAACCAGGCGGCTTCAACGAAAAAGTCCAGTAGATAACACCTAACGCAATTGTATATATATTACAACAAATATTTGTTTTTTCCTTTTTCTTTTTTAAATTTATCACCCAAAAACAAAAAATGTATAAAATGTCTAGAAACAAATAGAAAATACAAACAAAGGGGAAATAAAAAAAAAAATATATATATATCTTCTTCATATTCTTAATTGTTAATGCTTTCATAAAGTCAGCTTCTTATTGTTATACTATCTCTCAACTCTTCTGTAGAAACCCGAACATTACATTAGCTACCATTATTCTCTTAACACTCAATAGCTTATACACACTCATCGTGTCTTCAAATGACAGTTTAGCAGGCTTTTACACACATAGATGCAATGTGACCAACATTGCCGCACTTGTGGCACGTCACGTTTGCTTCCTCTCGTCCAATCATCGGACTGCCAAAATGTTATTTTCATGTTGTTTCACTCTTCAATTCTAACTTTCTAATTCAGTAATCCATCGCTTTGTGACACAGTTTACCGCAATTATGACAATTGATTTGCACTTGCGTTTTCTGCTTCTGTCTGTCTGATCTCAGGTCTCATCCAGAATACTCACGTCGTTTAGCACATGCATACGCATTAAGTTACCGCCGCAGCTCATTTCGAGTTTTTATATTTATCGTGAGAAGCAAACTCTGAAATCGAGTGTCAATTTTCGTTGCATGAGTCACGAAAATAGAAGCCGTTATTTAAAGTTTATGAACAATCCTGATTTGAGAACTGCTTCACTTGTATGACTTGTAAATTATCCAAGCCCTCGTCAGGCAAGGTACAAATGGAGTTTCACCCCATACCCAACACAAGGCACACGTGTGTCAGCACTACTGCTTACCATATAAACACCATAATATTTGTTATTGAACAATCCGCGGAATGGTGCTCTTCTCTCTATCTTCTTGTCATACATTTTGAGCAATTTGGCAATTTAGGATGCTCTCCGAAAACGTAGGGTCCCTGACAAGATTATAAATCTTACTCGTATAATGTACATATATAGACCCGAGATGCAGTGTACGCTATAAAAGCTAGACTAGCGATTCGTTCGTAGTGAGTTAAGGTGTCAGACAACGATGCATTCTTTCAACACTTTTGTTTGTAACTACTTTAGATGATTGAAGAATGCTCTGATGGTATCAATTTAATACCCTTCCAAAAGAATGCTGACCTCGATTATACCGATGATATTTGCTACATATCACACACATTAATTGGCATCCAATCCAAGCTGGCCCAGCTAGCTAATAACGTTGCAGCAGTTGGACTGAAAATAAACTATAAAAAAAAAACAAAAAGTATGCAGGTCAAAACACCAAATCTAACACCGCCATGAAAGCGTCAAATAAATCTTGCTATAGGGTGCTGAAACATGGAAAGTGACTGAAAGAATGCGACACTAGCTTCAGATCTTTACTAAAAAATGCTGGCGTCGTATCTGTAAGATATTTTGGCCTCAAACTATCATAGAAATTGAAATAAAAGGAAGAAAGTGGCAGTGGATTGGCCACACCTCAAGAAAAGACGACTCCGATATCGCCAAAATTGTACTCGAATCCACCGGGCTCTCGGCGTCCTGGGCGTCCCCGACCAACTTGGATGCGATCGACGCGCATTGAACACCAACATCTTAAATCATGGCGCGAAAAAGGAAGAATTGTTTTAGATAGATCACGATGGAGAAATTTTGTTTCCGCCCTGTGCTCATCCTAGGAGCGTGTGATATTTATTTTTTACAAGCATTTGTGTTAATTAACACGAGGAATTAAAAACAAAAAAATAAGGGGCACGTTGATATAAGTAGCAAACTGAATGGCAATGATCTGAAGGAATATATAAAGGGTGATTTTTTAAGAGTAGTTTTTTTAAAAATCGAATAAAGCACTCAAATTTGCTTAAAATATTCAAAATACAGGCCTTTGCCATTTACGTTTTAAAAACAACTTCATGTAAATGTTGTCCGCGGCTTCGTTTCAAATGGTCCATTCCGAAGGTCCAATAACGTTTCTTCCATGGTCGTCTTTGAAGAAAAATGGACCGATGATGCTACCAGCCCATAAACCACACCAAACTATCGTTTTTTCAGGATGCATCGGTAATTCTTGTATGGCATGTGGCTGTTCATCACTCCAGATTTATAAAAATAAATTTCAATGATTTGCAATCGTTGCTCGTCTGTAAGTCTTTCCATGATAAATTGACAGAGTATACTGAAAACTTTTCACTCTGACAGATGACGTTTGGACGCCATTACTAACCAGTGCTGCCAACCTGAAAAACTTAACTCTTACCTATATATCATAGTACAGATTGATGCTTTCACAAAATTTGTTTACTTGTATCACCCGTTAAATTTAAATGCCGAAAATTAAAGCTATAATGTCTGGTATATCGTTCTTTAGAATGCCCAATCGAATCATTGCAGATCAAGGTAGATGCTTCTCGAGTAATAAGTTCCGTGAATTTTGCGCAACAATCAGAATTGATCTACATTTGATAGCAACTGGTGCAAATCGAGCCAACGGTAGGTAGAGCGAGCCATGAGTACGATGAAAGGCATGTTAACGACTGTAGAGACAAGCAAACGATCATGGCAGGATGCATTATAAAAAGTTCATCTAGCTATATATTGTACAAAGTAATTGTAAACGCAAAAGAAAATATCGATAAAAATGCTTAGTATGAAAAGTATAGAGTTGACAAGAATAAGGGCCTGATTATAAATTTGGATCCAAAATTTAAACGACCATTTGTTGTAGTTGAATTACTAGATGGTAACCGATATTTGTTGAAATCTTTGTCTATTAAGTGAACGTACAAATATCCTCATGAAAGTGTGAGAAGATTGCTAGATGAGCTAGTCGCATCTGAGTTAATTGGTGAGCTTGACGATCGTGAAAAAGACGGCGGTCAAAATAAAATCTCTGCCAACTAAGAGGTGCAGGGAACATCATTCACAGTGGCTGGGTCCAAGAAACAGTGGTCACGTCTGTGATGGGTGACGTTGTGTGTGAAGAACGGTGGATCTAACAATAGATCGTGGCACTGCGGTACATAGAGTCGCAAGAGAGGCGGCAAGAACCTGATAACTGTGGAATGTTAAAAACTGATATCAAAATGTTCGGGTTTATGCAGAAGAGTAAAATCTACTAGGTGGCACAGCCACAAATGTGTGTGAAAGCCTGTTGAACTGTTATTTGATGACACTATGAGTGACTGTGAGCTGTTTTATGTTATGATAATATAGGCAGGCCGTATCGGAGTCAGGAAGGCCGTATCGGAGATTATAAATTAATTTAGTATGGGCAGCACTGTTATTTTTGAACTGTACCATGTGAGAGGTATGAATGAAGTATCAGCTGATGTGATGTGTGGGTTTTATAACTGTCAAGAACCATGAGATCACGAGGTGACATATGATAGTCTACATGTTTTGTAAATTGCACGCTTTGCTAAGAGCGAATTTAGAAAGCGAGAGCTTGTGAGCTTTTGAATTTAAATCGAATCCAAAATATCTTTGCATTGCAAACTATTTTTACATTTTTCATTCGAGTTTCAAGTTAATTTTAATATGCATATATCACACTGTTTGTGAAGTTTCACCTTTTTAATTATTTATTTACTACCCATACCTCAAAATCAACAAGTTGAAATGTCGGCCGATAGCACAAAACTTTACACACAACACAACATGTGGAATTAAGTCGTCTGCTTTTATTTCAATTCGATCGCTTTTATTTTGTGTTCTTTAAATTAATTTTTTTTAAATAAATAAATTTTTTATCAAAATCCAAGATCCTAAATGTCAGTAATTTTAGCACTAAAAAGCAAGCATTACCCCCGCGTTTCTGCTTTCCACATTGAAATGAAACTGGGGAAATTGATTCAATTCCACATTTGGTATTATGAATTCCGCATAAGTTTGTTATCGATATGCTTTACTTTCAATCTGATGCTGATTTGGTTTTTGTTTGTAAATATTAAAGAGTGCCTAAAATCAGCACAAATTTTATTTCCATTCGCAATTTCTCATTTTTAGTTGAGAAGGTAGCGAAAATGAATGAATTAATGAAAATAGCACAAGTTAACAATGTATGCATGCTAATTTAGTCTTTAGCCAAATCACGGCATTCTTACATAAATGCTATCATAAAGGTGGCTTACTGAAGAGTTTTTTTTGTCCTCTTAATTTTATAAAAAGATTGATCATTTAATCTAGTTGAAACTTAATTTAAATGCAAAAATACTTTCATGTTACCATGGTATAAGAAAAATAGGAAGCGCCAAGTTTTTACAGTCTAGCTCTCATTAGAGAGAGGATTTTATTGCCAGGTGAAATCATCATCATCATTTTCAACGTATGTTGGTGTTGTGTGGTCTAAAAATTTATACATTAGACCAAAAAGGAAAATGCACTCATTACTGATGACATCATTATGATGTCACCTGGTAATAAAATCATCACTCTCTCTCTGATTTCGAGTGAGAAAAAGGCCCATTGGAATCACCTTCTAACCGCTGAAACAGACGAGCGTTTTCCCCGCGCGAAAAAAGAAACTTTTTACTGAACTGGGTTAGAAAAAACGCAGCTCACTGCGCTTAAACAAGTGGTGTCCATATATAATTTCTATCTGCGTTTTTCGAGCTGACAACCAGGAGTCTGCACAAAATGCGACATCATTGACAATATTTTTAGATTTCATAATCAGCTGTTTACTACAAGACAATCTGAATGAAGAAAAACTTTGTGTTATGAATACAACTGCAGCATTTCAATATATTATTGTTGCGCTACTAACAGTAAAGCAGTTAATTTTAATTTCTTTCTGCGTTGCGCAGCCATTTTCACACGATTTTTGAGCAATCTCTACACGATTTGTTATCTGTGACAATAACACCCACAACAAAATCAACAAGTTCTAGACCGCATGTCAAAAATCCAAGCAACATTAATTTCAAGCATGTTAAGAGAACTCAGATTAGCTGGTTCGGTGAAATTTAAATTAATTTTTCAAATCTACTTACACAGGGTGTTGCATAGAAAGATTTTGATCGAGTTGGCAAGCAGCACTAACAGAGATGAAACCAGTCTTTTGTGGTATTTTCATGTTATAATGGATATAAAAGCAGACCACTTAATTCCACTTGCTTTGTCGAAAAGTTAAATGTGGCTACTTGTAATGTCTTGTTGATTTTGTGGTATCTTTATAATAATATATATTAATAATAATGAAACACCAATTAAATACACAAAAAAAATTTGCAATGCAATGTGATTGCAAATTTAATATATATTTCCGATGTGGTTCGAAACCACTAGCTCAAAAGTAAGTGAAATCAATACCATTTTTTGGTACAGGGTATAAAAATATTTCCATTTATTTTCGATTGCTTTACATTTTTTGTGGATGCTGCCCTTAAAATGGGGGTAGATTGGATCACAAAATCGCTTAATTAGCATCACTTCATACACTTATATAGAACAAGATGAAATTATTATTTGGTTTCCGAATGTGTAATAAAATAAAATCTCATTTTTTCTCCAATTTTCAAAATGATTACTTATATTAAAAGATTCGACTCAATTAAACATCACTAATTTGAAAACTAAAAAACAGCTGGTGCAGCTGGTCAAAACACAAGAGTACAAATGTTCTTATACTAAACATGATTTTACATTTTTAAATAGATAAGGAAATATGATTGTGAGTCATGCCTTCTTAACCCTTTCATTAAATAGATTTACCAAAAAGTTCGAAGAATTTGCAGTCGTTGATCAAGTGATCAAATAGAAACTAGGAATATTATTTTGTTGCACGTCAGTTGTGAAATCAACGCACACCGCACTCAGTGTGTAAGTTGAATTGATTTTGTTTCAAAAAGAAATAATTTTACAATAAAGTTGAATTGATTTTGTTTCAAAAAGAAATAATTTTACAACACAATTTTTTATTATTAAAAACTACTAATTTATGTTAAACGGGGAAAAATAAGCAGAGTCCAGAGAAACAAAGTATAGAAGCAAACGTCTTAAATTGAGTAGATTGCTTTTTGTTTTGGCTTACAGAAAATATAAAAACAGAAAAAATGACTGATTTAGCCACTGAGTCAAGTGAACAACACATTGGTGAAGTAATGGATGTTGAAGTAAGTAAGAAACAAAGTGATTTTTTAAAAAGTTTGTCTTTAAGAATAAAGTTAATGTTAGGATGACTATGTAGAACGCTTGACATTTTTGTTAATAAAAATTTTGGGTAATCTATGGCGGTTCTGGTTTTCTAAGTTTGTTCTTGGTATTACTTACTATTTGTCCTAATTGTTGTTAGCCAGGCAAACATGGTAATAATGTACAGTCGAATCCCGATAAACCAAAATGGCACGGGAACAGCATTTTTTTCGGATTATCGGGATTCGACTGTATGTATATTATGCTTAAATAGCTATTACTTATACTTTTATTTTTCTTACTTCAGGATGGTAAAGACAACAGATTTTGTCCCTGGAAATGGACAAAAAGTTCACCAACATTGTTACGTTCTGTGGAAAAGAAAATTCTTGCTTATTTAAATTTGCCGTATCGAGGATTTTTCGTCGATGTTGGACCCGCAGTAGGTGAAACGGATAAAATTTGGACAATTAGCATGAACACCGCTTCTAAAGAGGTTCCACTTGTGTTGCTCCATGGTCTAGGCGCAGGCATAGCGTTATGGTTGATGAACCTCGATGCCTTCGCTAAAGAGCGACCTGTTTATGCTATGGATATTCTTGGTTTCGGCCGTAGTTCGCGGCCATCATTTTCAAAAGATGCTATAGTCTGTGAAAAACAATTCGTCAAGTCGATTGAAGAATGGCGTCTTAAAATGAACATTAAGGATATGATTCTTCTAGGTCATTCAATGGGTGGATTTTTGGCTTCTAGCTATACATTGTCTTATCCAGAACGAGTGAGACATCTAGTATTGGCCGATCCGTGGGGATTTTCTGAGAAACCATCGCAATCACAAATCTCTGAACAAATACCATTACGGATAAGAACAATTGTGCGTGTTCTATCACCATTAAATCCCCTTTGGGCATTGCGTGCTGCAGGACCCTTTGGACAGTGGCTACTTCAGAAGGCTCGACCTGATATAATGCGCAAATTTGCGGATACTATCGAGGACGATATCAATCTTTTGCCTCAGTATATACACCAATGTAATGCACAAACGCCCACAGGAGAGTCAGCCTTTCATACAATGATGGATACATTCGCTTGGGCAAAACATCCCATGGTAAATAGAATTAAAGATGTGCGAAGTAGTATTCCAATAACATTTATTTACGGATCGCTGTCGTGGATTGATTCATCATCCGGGGAGGAAATTAAATCGCAACGTGGAAGCAATTTAGTGGACATAAAGATTGTGACCGATGCAGGCCATCATGTGTATGCCGACAAGCCTGACGTTTTTAATAGTTATGTGAATGACACCTGTGATATATATAGAAATGAAAAACTTCTATTAAAACTTTTACACGAGTCGGTTGAAACGGATGACATATTGGAATTTCAGAATTCCCAAAAAGAAACAAATGTGACAGTAAATTTAGAGACAACAGTAAAGCCCATAAATCAAAGAGTTGTTTATGTAGAGGCTGGTAGTAAAGAGTGTACAAGCGGAATGACGACGCGGCTATAAAGAGAAAATTGAATGAGAGTAATAATTTTGGGGTTCACGGTGTTTGTAAAATTTCGTATTAAGTATTAAATGTATTATTTTAATATTTATTTAAGTTATACCCTTTTTATCTAAAAATAAATGTATATACATAATATATATATATGTTGAAATTATAAAATTTTTTTTATTGTACTCATGGAAGTCGGTTTTCGTTAT
The DNA here is from genome assembly GCA_037044495.1 of Stegana nigrithorax. Taxonomy (NCBI): domain Eukaryota; kingdom Metazoa; phylum Arthropoda; class Insecta; order Diptera; family Drosophilidae; genus Stegana; species Stegana nigrithorax. The sequence continues at coordinate 35,446 of JBAMBQ010000526.1, read as the reverse complement.
TCCAACTTTTGTTACCAATTGACCTCGTATGTAATTTTGAATAGCCGTGTTACAGTTATTGACATTTGCTTTTTACTGTCAAAATTAATCTTTTAACTAATACATGATTTTTAAATGGCAATGCTGTGTTTCGAAATACACTTCGGAATCAATTCTTCTTTCGATTGTGTAATAAGGCAAAATGTGGTTAGTAAACCAAATTTCATCAATCTGCATTAAATCGTTTCAGAAATATTTATACATAAGATCAAATTCGGCTTTAAGTAAGCAAAAAGGGCAAATAAAATTTAAACTTTTTAATTTTTTATCAGTTTTTAATTTTGATAAATTACTGTGGATCTGTATATATGTACAATATTCTACTAGACTGTGAATTTGCGCACAAATTATAACAAAAATGAAGTGACCGATTTGAATAATTGCTTAAATTTATTACAAAGTTACCAACTGTACCCTCTTTTTTAAAAAGCCCGTTAAGCCACTGTCCGAATTTGAAATCTCGCTTGTGAATAGCCATGCTCTTCTTCTTCGCACATTGGTCTAACAGCATAACGACAGCGAATGAAACCGGTTACATGCGAGCACTCAATGCTGAAAGACACTCGCGTGGTCTTTGGCTTCAGTCCAATAAGAAACACACACGGGTAAGGCAACGCGCGCGCGTGAAACGTTTTCTACTTACGAACTTTGTTGCTTTTGTTGTTTTGCTTGTGCGCGGTGCGATACGGGGGCTTTTTTTTAGATGCAAAACGCGTATTTTTGCATTACGGTTTAAACGTTAAAGCAAAACAGTAACAACAATAACAACGACAGGCGCCCACCTGTTGCCTTGCGCCCGCCAACATGGCCATTTGAGGTTCAGCCAGTCGGTCAGTGCTTGTGTTTGTCTTTGATTTGGTTTATTGACTGTTGCTGCAGCTGCGCCTGTGTTGTTAGCTCTTCTTGCTTTTACTTTGCGCAAATTTCACTTTGCTGTGCTTTGTGTTAGAAAAACAAAGAAACAACAAATAAGAGAAAGAAAAACAAATAACAAATAATTTTCTTAAACATTGTAACAAGCCAGCGGCACTTGTTGCTTTAATGCATTTTAATGTACGGCTTGTTTTAAATTATAACGAGCAATATACATATATGTGCGGCTAATTGCACTGACCTTGTGACCATTAAATGTGTTTATAATTTTTTGTTAATGCATTAAATGCAGACAATAATCATTTACTTTAAATATTAAATAAATTACTTATTATTTAAACTTGACTTTGTTTGCGAGACAATTTTTTCCGAGTCATTTGCCTTAGCATTGTGATAAACATTTCTTTTTAAATTACAATTGATTTTAATTTTGTATGCATTTAAAATTAAATGTAAAAAATAAAAGAATTCGCCTTCAAGTAAAGTAATACATGCATACATATGTGAATACCTACGTAAAAATAAACGCAAACCAAGTCAAGTTCGTTGCTGAAGTCTTTCGTTTGGCTTTGCGCGCAAGCGACGAAGCAAGAAATATTCCTTGTACTCGTACGTTGTTTGCAATATTACGAGCAAAAATATTATTAAAAAATGCAGTTAAAATTACCAATGACCTTTTACATACGTTGAAGCAACAAAATGGATAAAATATAATACGAATATTAAAAAAGTTACAAAAATAATGCTTAGCGAACTTCAAAGAAAACGTCAAGTGCAAAGAGCTGCAAATAAATAAATATTGTGTCGAAATTACTGCCACGGCAAATTAAATACAATAAATGCTTCAATAAAAAAAAAAAATAAATAAAATTATAATAATATTGTTTCTTTTATTTGAAAAAAAAAAGTGTATAAATTATTGGCACAAGTGTCTCAACTTGCTTTACTTGTTGATTTAAATCATTTCACAGCAGCGCACATTTATATTACATTTGACAAAAAATAGTTAATATTAATTCAAAAAACAAGAGTGACAACAAAAATAAGGAGAAAAAATTCAAATCCAGTTTAAATAATTTTTTACATTCAAAATAAGCGTTAGCTTGCAGTTTCAAACGCACAAAAGCGAACGTGCGAACATGTTTTCCAAAGCGAAGACGCCTTTGGCGTCCAAACTGCTGCGTCTGCTCTTGTTGGGCTTCTGCTACTGTTGTTGCTGTGTCAGTGCGCAAGGTGAGTGAGTTTTGTTTTTAATGTTGTTTCTACAGACTTAATACAATATTTTGCTTCTTCTTATAACTACTTTACATATAGACAATATATAGTATATATAATTTAGTCATACATCTTTTATGCGGATTTTGGTTTGGCATATTTTTTTGTGCGCTTTTGTTTTAAACTGCTGTATATTTTTCATTAAAAACAAAAAGAACAACATACGCGGCCTGTTATATAAGCCCGTGCGTAGTTTTGTCGCTGATTCATGCTAATTTATTGGGTTTTGCGGACTTTTGTAACCTTTTTTTTTTTTGCTTTGGTGTGTGTTGACAAATTCAAAGCCAGCCGGAACTGTGCTGACGAGACGATATTAAAAAAAAAAATTCAAGTGTAAGTCCCTGTTTTATTCCGTGTGAAACGCAGACTTTTGATTCTATTTTAATGTTACAGAAACGAATGTTTCTCTCAAACTGTAACAATGCAACTCAAACTGCAATTAAGGCGGTGCAAGACATTACTGCTGCAAAAGAAGAAAAAATTACTTTCGCTATGTATTAAACGTGCCAACTACAAAATTAAACAACTTAAATGTCATCAATAAACAGTTTTTTTTTTCTCTTTTAAACAACTATCTAATAGCGCATGGTTTGCCTTTCAGCAAAATAAATACCGATATCGCAGCGTCTGCTACCAAAAAACAAAAAAAAAACATTTAATGGCATTTGCAAGCTACGACACTGCCACAATGCACATCATGAGTGTGCATGTGTGTGGCAGCTTGTGCTCGGTATATGTTTGATGACCAACCATGCAAAATTAATTATGTTTATATAATTTATTTAATTTTTTACACCTTCTTTGTATAAAAGTAACACAAACAACGTTTGTTCATTGTAAGAGGCACATTTAAATTGCCTAAATAAATAATCAAATATCTTCGCGCACGCTAAATGCGCCCCCGCAGCTAGCAGATCTTAGCGCGCCATCGACGCCAGTCAGCCAGCCAAGCAGTCAGTCTGTCTGTCCCATGGCCTGTGTGTGTGAAACATCACGCTGTGGCTGGCTCTTGCCAACATTATTTACTCCTTCGTAGCGAAGCGGTAACAAAATACCTGCTGTCAGTTACCTCTTGTGCTGGCTTTTATTTTTCGTTTTTCTTCTTTTTCTTTTTTTTTTACTCTGTTGTTGTATGTTAAAATGTCAGCGTGTCAATTTTTGCAGGTTTTTCTTTGATGTTTTCCTTTTTGTTGTTGCAATTGCTCCATTCTTGTTAGCTGTGCGCTTGACATATGCTTATTTGTTTAACACAACTTAACTTAACCAAACAAATAAGCAAACAAAAGGATATGCAAATCTAGAGACGTCAAATATCACAACACAACTACACAACAAAAGTTCAACGACTCGTCACACTCGTTAATTTGCATTAACATTATGTAAACTCAATATTTTATGTTATTTAACATATTTAACATATGTTCATGCATTGCCCAAGTCTTCTCTTCTTTTTGTGCATTTTTAATTACCCCAAGTAATAAAATTATACTAATCAATAGCTGCATAAAACAACATTACATAAGCGACAGTAAACTAAAAATTGGGTAAGCTTTAATAAATGTAAATTTTGTATGCTAATTTATTTAAGCATTGCGCTTTTTATATGTTAGTGAAACCTCATTTCAGTGGATATATCAAAACTAAATCCGCCTAAATAATTTGAATTTTAATAAAAAAATTAACATGGGAATATGTTTGTATTTTCTGCTCTTTTTTACAAACTGCATTTTTAAACTGTTAAATGGAATCAAAAATATGCGAATGTTTTTTGTTATTTTGCAATAAATATTGCCACTGTTAAAAGCATATCTAGGCCTACTATTTTGATAAAAGCGTATTTGAATTTTATATAATGTTGCGGCGTCATATGAAATTCGCAACAACGAACTTATTGAGCAAAAAAGGTCATAAATACCATTTGTGTATACACCATCATGCCAGGCACTATCATGTTTGATAGTTAAGCACTAAAATTATAAAAGAGCAAAAAATTATACCATTGTATATTTGTTTACCTTTTAAAATAAAAACGCTGTTCTCAAATTTTAATACCGACTGTCTACTGTATAGAACTGCGTAATGCAGAACTTCGACTATTTTCGTGCCCTGCCTTGGTTTTTGAAATTTTACTGATTTTTACAAGAGCATGGCCTTTTAAATGTTAAGATTTTGTGTGAAAAATAGCATTAAAATAAACATGCAAGGTTTCACCGTACCAATCTTAATGCCATATTTTTCGACTAATCAAAAATGTAAACTAAATGCCATAAAATACGCGTGTGATTACACGCAATAAACTTAAAACAAAAAAATAGAAATAAAAATTCATTGGTTTCTGCTTTCTTAGTCAACACGACAAATAAATACGAAAAAGACACAAAAATTCGTTAATAAAATTAACTAATTAATGAAGCGATGATCACACACCGCAGCAGAACAAAATATCAATATACATGAAAGCTATAAAAAAAAGTATCTAAATATATATGCAGACATTTTAAATGATTGTTGTTATTATTATTGTTGTTGCTATTATTGAATGTCTCTCTTTGTTGTTGTTGCGCACAGCAATAGCAAATCTAAAACAAGTTTTCGACGTTTGTCTTTTTCATAATTTTATTTATATTCCTTTTTAATGACTGCTATGCAAATTTGTTTAAAATATTTCTAAATAAATGTCAGTACAATTTTAGTTTTTGCAAGATTTACTTATTTTTATTTTCTTGCCAGGGCAGGCAGCGTTTTATAATATGTAATGCAAAATGAAAGTAAATTACGACAAAATCAAAGTCAGACTTGCTTTCTGCCACCCCACGGCAGCGACACAAATGCGCCGGGCGCTGAGTTAACTATGCGAACTGCGGCTGCGCTTTTTTTCATTGCTAATTCAAATGGCAGAAAATTGTAAGTGTCGGCATGTGTGTTCGCCTGCCTGACGCCGCTTGGTTGGTATGTATTGTTTATTCAGCTTGCGTCGAAAGTGAAAGAAATGTAAGCAGCCGCGTTGCGAGTAAAAAATTAGACAAAAATAGCAAAATGTAAAATTTACAGCGCATTGCCGCGGTTTTTACGCTTGTTTACATTATTATGAATTTTTGTTTTCCTATTATTTTTATTTTCCAACCGCCAACTTTCTTACAAGACGTTGAAAAAGTTCATTGTTGACAGCGGGCAAGGCGTGCGGGCTCTCAATTATTTTCCAAGCAATTTTGCTTGTCTGCTGTTGAATTCAACAACGTCAGCTGGTCAGTTCCGTCAAGACGAATTCAATGCCAAAGTCAGCATAAAACATTAAATGAAAATAATATTTTATTGTTTGGCGAAAACAAAAAAAAATTATGCATCAAATTTTGCAAGTAACAAAAAGTAAGCAAGATGCCGCTTTGCTTTTCACACAAAACTTTTCTTTTGATGTTGGTGTTGAAAAACAACAACAAGAATAATAATAGCAACAACAACAAAACAATGATTGCCAATGGCTAATTAAAGTGCATTTCCACGATTTTACATTATTTCCGCTTTTTTTTTTGTGCTCGTATTTTCATTTTATTGCTTGAATTTTCCTGCAATGGCAAAACATAAGTAAACAGGTGCGCGTGTGTCTATTTGGCAAATAAAAATCAACAACTACAAAAACATACCCGATAGCAGGCAATTGCACGCTCACATCAATAGACAGACAGACATTCGGACAGACGAGCATTCGGACAACACTTAATGGGTAAGGTACGCAATAACACTAAATTTTCAAATGCTCTGCAACAGTGTTTCCTACCTAAGACTGACTGCTTGTACCACGCAGACAGGCGGCTAGCTTAGAGACATGTAAACTCGGCTTCACTCAAACGTAGTTAATCGGCGGCAGCAGCGCCTGGCTCGCACTACAACGTCGAGCTGCACAGAGTTTGCTTCGATTTCCTTTTAACAGCGCGCGAGCCAATTTCATAAGTGGAAAAACATGTTTGCGGAAAAATATTTTCCGCATTTTGTTTTTCATCAGGTATTTTTCTCTTGTTGTCGCTGATTTGCTTTTGTTGTAGCTTTTTTTTTTTAATACAAAAATGCGTTTTACATGAAAATGTGTATCATAGTGCTGACTATCTCCTCCTACCTCTAGCTTTTTAGTTAATTACTGGTTTTATGGGTCGATCTTGTTGGAATAGAAACCCGTTGACCAGATTATGCATATTGACGTAGATTCAATAAAAAAAAAACGAATTGGCGACACATCTGAATTCAAATCAAAAATAATACAAACTTAGAAAAAATTGTAATAAAAGTAAAATTTGTATATAAATAGTAAACTGAAAAAAATCCATAAAATGTAAATAAAAAAAATAATAATGAAAACTGGAAAGAATAATTATATTAAAAATAATTTCAAAACTTACCCGGCTTCTTGAACTGTGTAATTTTAAGACTTTAGTTTAATGCGCTTCTCGAGAAATTCTATAACTTTCTCCGGACAACGTTCGTAAAGCGAATCCGCCGTTACAACATCCAATGCATCGTGACCCTGCCATTTTACAGTGTAAAAAATGTCGCCATCAAATTTAAGCACACCAATGATATTTTGCAATTCAAGATTACGTGCCCAACCAAATACGGGCGATGCCGAGCGTGAGCAGAATTCCTTGTAATCGTACAACTGCTGCTTAGTGGATGTTTTTGTTTTATTAAGTTTTTCTTGTTTCTGTTTTCGCTTCTGACTGTTGGTTGAGTTGTCCGACAACGAAGTACTAACATCCGAATTTACTTTAGTAGATATAGGTTTTCTTATTTTTTTACGTTTAGCTTCATTTTTGTGCTCTTCCGGTCTTTCGCGTTCGAATTGTGCTATCAAGTCATCATGGATTTCATTCGCTGCCTCCCACGTATTCTGTGAATTTGGGTAGCCATGCCATTTGATCAGGTAAAAAGTATGGCCGTCATTCGTAATGACTTTCTCAAGTATACGTTCAACATAGAAAATGGTTTCATGCAGTGGACTTTGTGTAGTCTGTAATTAAGTCGTGATTAGAAAAAAAGGCAAACTGCATAATATTAAGCATATTTTTTTAGAGTATTTCTCATACCATCGGCGCATTGTTGTTGTTGTCGTTTGCATGGTCAGCTAATGCGTCACTGCTGCTGTCTAACGCCACACGCGGCGCATCAACGGTATCAGCTACAGTTGCCGCACTGTTCGATATGTTGTTTATCGGAGAGTTTGTTATCGCTGCCGGCATAACGCATATGTTGCTTATTATTGGCAGTCTTGTTGCTTTCTGTTGCACGGTTTCACTATAAGCTGGCAACGAAACAGTTTCAAGACTATTTGAAAGATTAGTGGGTCTCATTTCAGTTGGCGATGCATTGGACAAGTTGGTGTCGTGTTCAGATTCAGTTGACAAATTAGAGGAAACTTCGCTTAAGGTGTTTGAACCACACGAACCTTCGCTGGTCAAGCGTAGCTTTGGACAATGGTTACTAGTTGCAGTTGCTGTAGATTTTCTAGCTGTGCACGTTGCGTTGTCAGCATTTTTATTCGCCAATGCGCGTTCCTCATATTGTTTTACCAAATCTTTGCAAAAAATATTATCGACAGGTTCCCATGTGTTTTCCGCAGATGAGTAGTTAAGCCACTTTATTAAGTACTGAACAACGCCGTTTACATTACGTTTAGCTAAAATACTTTCTACATAATATTCGTTGCTATCCGTCATTTTTTAGTCTACAAGGAAGCTTTCTCAACAAAAATTTATTCACCTGTCTTCCACCATGAAATTAAACAACAGAATTGTTTTGAAAATGACATAAGCACTAATGTGCAGTGTGAATGTCATAAATGTCGTCGAATTGCAGATACCGTATTATTGGTAAGAATAAGAGAAAGACCAGATTTTTTTTTTTCAATATGACCTATATTTGGTTACTGGTCTTTGGCTACATTTGCATAAAACAAATGAGGTTCAAGTATTTTTGGATGATGCATACCAATCTTACTTATGCTCGCTTGTGTAGTATTCTTCTTCCAAGTCGTGCAATTCGTTGGTCAGATCATCTCGCAGCGTAACTAAACGCCGGTCGATTTCCGCCTCAGTGGCTTTGGCGATCTGAGCGTTGGCTACGATCGCTTCGTTGACGGAGTGGAAATCGTTTAGAATGACTAACTGCTTGAGTTCGGCAATCAGCTTTATTAAGGATTCACCAGCGCGCACCATATTGGATGCGCGCACCTGCACCTCCAAATTATCCTTTTCAGACTGCGTATTTTTCGCCATGGTGATCATATGATCGCGCCGTGTCAGCCGGAGGATTTCTTCAAAGTTTTCCAGCATACAGCGTATATCGGCTTTTAAGCGTTGTTGCATCCCAGAAATGGGTGCCGTCGGTGGTGGCCGAAAAGCCATAACGTAGGTTTTCAATAAAATGCTTGAACAGTAAGTTTCGTAAATATTTGACTATTTTCCGAAATGTGCGTCTAAGCAGCTTGGCGTACCTTTGCGAAGAGAGTTAATCTCGCATATGCAAATTTCTTCTTTTCTGTTACTTTTCAATTTTCATTTTCCCTCAAATTCGTAACTGTCTTTGAGCACACATGTGTGGGTCACACAGACATTGGGCGTATGAAAGAGAAGAAGATATACTTCGATTGTTGGGAAACTGTAGGTATTATTTGTTTTTATATAATGTTGCTTAGTGTTGTCAAGATCTGATTAGAATGTCTTAAGATTATACTAATGTATTTATAAACATATGTGATGTACGTATATCAAACTAAAAAATTGCAAAATGTGCTTTAATTACAATAACGACATAGTTTCAGTTTTAAAACATTAACGTACGTACTTACATATATTAAAATTGTACTATTTGTGCTGTTTATTCTAATTGATAATACAGTAATACCAGAGAATATATATACTAAGAATGCGCATCTCATACAAACGGCATGCTAAAACCATCCAGTAATTCGAAAAATTGGATAGTCCGAATTGGGCCAGCAATCATTTTTAAATTAGCGAGTTTCGACTGTAGCTTCACAAATGAAACTTCAAAAAAATGTCAATCGCCACAAAAAATGCTTTATATATGAAGACAATCACCACACATATACAAAAACATGACTGCTATCGAAAAAGAAACAAGAGCAACAACAAATGCAAGCATTCGGGTAGCCCAACAACTACAATCAAGTAAAAAGCGCAACAACAAATCAAAGCATTCGACTAGCACAACAACTACAATCGAAACAAAAAATGAGTATACCATAAACAGTATAGCAAAAAAGCCATAAAAAAATTTATTGCAAAGACGGGCGCTGGGCCCACACACATGTAACTACCACCGGAAAAAATATATGCCATCTTATGGTAGAATCCAGTTCCCACGCCATCTTACGGTAGGGTCCTGGGACCAGGACCCACGTACAAATTTTTCAACGGGGTCATGTGTCTTCTTATTATACATATTCTCTGGTAATACATACTGTGTCTTCTTTACTCACATTTGCATTCAAATTAATATCACCCAATTTTACCCTGTTGAAAAAATTTGTACGTGGGTCCTGGGCCCAGGATTCTACCATAAGATGGCATATATTTTTTCCGGTGGTAGTTACATGTGTGTGTGATGATGGTCTTCATATACACAGCGTTTTTTGATTGTAGTTGTTGGGCTGGCCGAATGCTTACACTTGTTGTTGCCCTTTTTTTCTTTTTCAGTGCTAGTTGTATGTGTTTGGTGATTGTCTTCATATACAAAGCCTTTTTATACCCTGTACCAAAAAATGGTAATTATACCCTGTACCAAAAAATGGTAAAGGGTATATTAAAGTTGTGCAAATGTATGTAACAGGCAGAAGGAGGCGTGGCAGACCCCACAAAGTATATATATTCTTGATCATCATCGAAAGGCGAGTCGATATAGCCATGTCCGTCTGTCCGTCTGACCGTCTGTCCGTCTGTCCGTATGAACGCACGGATCTCGGAAACGGTAAGACCTACAACCACCAAATTTGGCACGAAGACTCTGCCAATCCATAGGCATAACGAGTTTATTTTTTTTTTCGATATTCGATCTATAACATATAGCTGCCATAGGAATGATCGGCCGAAAAGCCATATTTAGTAACAAAAACCGCTTTATTTTTTAAGATATGTTTACCAAATTTGGGATTTAATTGTTTTACCTAATGCCCAATCACATATCTAAAAACTATGTATATCGGTTCACTATATCATATAGCTGCTATAGGAACGATCGGCCAAAAAACAACATTTACTGGGAAAAACTTTTTTGTATATTAAGCAATCGTTATGAAATTTTGGATTTACCAATTCTAAGTAATATCCAATAATATTCCCGAATATTATAAATATCCGTTGACTATAACATATAGCCGCCATAGGAAGGATCGGCCGAAAAACAACATTTACTGAGAAAAACTTTTTTGTTTATTAAGATATCGGTACCAAATTTTGGATTTATGGATTCTAAGTAAATTCAAATCATATATCTAAATATGATAAATATCGGTGAACTATAACATATATATGCCATAGGAACGATCGGCCGAAAAATGGGTTTTACAAAAAAAAAAAATTTTTTTCTTGAGATATCCTTACATAATGAATACAAAATATTAAAGCAACAAAAAAATATATTAAGATTTGGCTTCGGTACAGGGTTTTCTATAGTCGGTTACGCCCGACTATAGCCCTGCCTTTCTAGTTTTGATTGAAGTTGTTTGGCTTGCCGAATGCTTACATTTGTTGTTGCTCATTTTTTATACCCTGTACCAAAAAATGGTAAAGGGTATATTAAAGTTGTGCAAATGTATGTAACAGGCAGAAGGAGGCGTGGCAGACCCCACAAAGTATATATATTCTTGATCAGCATCGAAAGGCGAGTCGATATAGCCATGTCCGTCTGTCCGTCTGACCGTCTGTCCGTCTGTCCGTATGAACGCACGGATCTCGGAAACGGTAAGACCTACAACCACCAAATTTGGCACGAAGACTCTGCCAATCCATAGGCATAACGAGTTTATTTTTTTTTTCGATATTCGATCTATAACATATAGCTGCCATAGGAATGATCGGCCAAAAAGCCATATTTAGTAACAAAAACCGCTTTATTTTTTATGATATGTTTACAAAATTTGGGATTTATTTGTTTTACCTAATGTCGAATCACATATCTAAAAACTATGTATATCGGTTTACTATATCATATAGCTGTCATAGGAATGATCGGCCAAAAAACAACATTTACTGAGAAAAACTTTTTTGTATATTAAGCAATCGTTATTAAATTTTGGATTTACCAATTCTAAGTAATATTCAATAATATTCCCGAATATTATAAATATCCGTTTACTATAGCATATAGCTGTCATAGGAAGGATCGGCCGAAAAACAACATTTACTGAGAAAAACTTTTTTGTTTATTAAGATATCGTTACCAAATTTTGGATTTATTGATTCTAAGTACATTCAAATCATATATCTAAATATGATAAATATCGGTGCACTATAACATATAGATGCCATAGGAATGAACGGCCGAAAAATGGCTTTTACAAAAAAAAAAATTTTTTTTTCATGAGATATCCTATACATACATAATGAATACAAAATATTAAAGCAACAAAAAAATATATTAAGTTTTGGCTTCGGTACAGGGTTTTCTATAGTCGGTTACGCCCGACTATAGCCCTGCCTTTCTAGTTTTCTAGTTGTCATGTGCGTGGCGATGGCCATTTTTTTGGCAATTCAAGAATGTTGTTGTTGTTGAATTTGGTGTGTGCGCAAAGTTCTTACTGCAGACAATTCCTTTGCTTGCTACATTTTATGAGTGCCTAGTATGAAAAGTCGCTGCTCGACGGAACCGTCTGAATTACACGTGTTTGTGTGTGCATGCAGAAAAGAATTTTAGAAGTTTGAATTGCCAAGCTAGCTCATATTTCTTCGTTTTGAGAAATTATTCTACTTCTTCGTAATTGCTACGGGCATTTCATTCTGCTTTTGATGTGTGCCTGGTATGAAAAGGCTGTCGAATTGAATTTTTGTATGCATTTGAACAGCAACACCTGCAGTATGTGTATACACACACACTAATAAGCGAATTTTTCATGATTTTAGAAGTTTCAATTGTCTAGCTATTTCATTTTTCTCGCTTTTTATAAAATATTGGCTCTGCTTCTTTATTGTTACGGGCATATATTTTTTCAAAGCTGCTTCTTCACGCTTTGGCTGTGTGCATAAAAAAGTCAAAGCCAATTAGAATATTTTGCAATATTTACGCATTATTGCTGAAAATTATTGTGTGGAAAATACATTTATTGAACAATGGTTATATTATTCAGTTCATATAAAACAAAAATTTGGCAAACATTCAATTGAACTGGCGATCAACGAAACACCAGATCGTTCAGATTGTAGTGGAGTGCGCAAAATACTAAATGAAGACAATTTAAGCCGGCTACGCCAAATATGAATATTTGGTGGACTATTTATTTTGATCTTTGACAAGTGTCTGCATTTAATAATTTGAGCAGAATGAATGGATAAATATGGAAATGTAACAATTTTTACATAATTGGTATTAATTTATAATTGAATAATTATTATTAAATTACAATTAAATAATATAGTGTAATAACAGAAACATGCGCAATTATAAGAAATTAATTACATATTAAATAATGCAAAAATGCGGATAAAAAATATCTTTGACATTTGACCATTAATTCATTACTTATCACATATCAAAAATCTACCCTAAAATAGACAAATTTCACACTAGGCGAGCAGCATTCGAATGGCAGAAAGGGAAACAATATCAATTGAAATCACATCAAAAGCGCATACACAAAAAAATAAAAACCGAAATCAAAATAAAGACAAGCGATTGTAATCAAAGCATGAGCGCGAGCAGAACATGCATAGCAAAGGAAAGAAACACAAACACATAGAGCAGAAAATATTTTCCGACAGATGGCATTAAGCAGTTTAACTTCCAACACACGCTGCCCGCCGCTGCCTGATTTTGTCATTTCAATTTAGCATGCCGTTTGTATGAGATGCGTCTTCTTAGTATATATATTCTCTGGCCAGATTTTGTCATTTCAATTTAGCAAGCAGTTTGTATGAGATGCGCCTTCTTAGTATACATATTCTCTGCCCAGGGGAATGGCAGTTCGCATTGTAAGAAAACGAAGTTATGTGTTTGTTTACGAGTGTGGTGAGGTTCGCCAATTAATTGTAAAATTAAATTCATAATAACACTTTCTTAGCGATAAATTGTGTAAACGACTGCAATTCCCAGCAGTAACATTTGTCGTGCGTTGAATCTTTTGCAAAAAAATTTGGCAGTAAAGTGGGAAAAACAAGTGCAATAAGCTGCCATTAAATAAAATAATTGGTGTGTATAAATTCGATGGTTTAATTTTCTTCATTGTGTAGCGGTGTGGTCTAGCGGCTGCGGATGTTGTGTCCGTCAGTGAGATTCATGAACGGAATCAGAATAAATTAATTGAATTTCTAGAATCACGCACACAGTCATGAAGATGACACGACACAAGCGAAAAGCAAAAAGAGTAGCTACTTTCAGTAGCGCGCGTACAAGTTATTAGGCCATGCAACAACAATAGCATTAAGATCACACAGAAGTAGCATAACAATTGATGAGTGCTTTGTGTTAGCGTTTCTTTTTCTTTTTGTATATGCTATAGTTTTTTATTTGATTATTCTTCTTCGGTTTGTAGGCCCCAAAGTGTGCTTTAAACCTGACCTAGCAGCCGCGTAACACTCGATTAATGTGGCCCTGTGCCGCTAACCTTAAACAAGTATTTCCGTTCGCGTTCGCGTTTATGCCAATGGAGAGGCTAGCAGCTGCTGGCTGTTCTAAGTTTTCATAATTTTTAAGTTTCGCTTACAAATGCTTTAAAGCGCTGCTTAGGCTACGTTGCCTTTGGCAGCTTGTGCTTTGAAACGTGAAATTGTTTGTTGCACCTGCAACTGCTGCTGTTGGCTGGTTTTAGCTGGCGTGTTGGTGTAGGTCAAGACAAATGACCGGCAATACGCATAGATATGTATGTGCTTAAATTAGGCGGCGAAAATTGTTGTTGGAAAATAAATAATTATTGTTATAAATGCAATTCAAGCATTTACATTATTTTGTTGCAGATATATTTTCTTGTTGGACGTGGTTTTCTTTTGGTACTGTATATTTGACAGAATGTTATGTAAGGCGGCAATGCTTAGCTGCGTTGCTAAGCCAAAGAAAACATTTACAGTGTATCGGGAATACATCCCAGTTAATGTGTGCAGCGCTTAACTATTAAATCAGTTGCTGACAGTTAACATAAGTCGACATTTCTATAAATCCTTAACAACTTTTATCTTTTTCAAATCAACGCACGTTGTACATTACACAGCTTCGACAAGCTGCGTAAGTTATTTATATGCTACAAGTATTTCGCTTACTCTATGTGCGATGTGAGTTAGCCAGCGGAAGGCAGCTTACGCGTGACAACAATTTGTTGTTTTTTTTTTTTTTGTATTTCAATAAAATTATGAGCCTGTATATCACGAAAACATATATACATACATATATATAAATACCATTATATTGAAAGACAGACTCGTCATTAAATGATCGCATTATCTGAATACATTTGAGATGCTTGCTCCCGCATAGTTCTAACATATTTTAGCTATCGGCGCTAATTTAAAGCTTTTGTGTATCATCATACGCGGGTGATAGTTTACAATTCTCGACACATTGCCGCGACGAGGCAATAATATTGGTTGGAAAATTGGCAACAGCCAATACTCTGCCTGGCTTTCTCGCTGCCAACGCTAGCTATTTGCTCAAATATCCATTGGCAAGTAGGTAAGAAGAGAACAGCTCAACAACTATGCAAGCTTATCTTGCAAAGCTATCAAGCGGCTCATAGCTCTTTGTTGACAGCACATGCGTACATGGTGCGAGACGCACTGTGTCGATTGTCTATATCACGTGTTAATTTTCTGCAGATGTTGTCGTTTTTTTTAATTTCTTGTTTTTACTTTTCTTTGGCGATTCCAGCAAGTGTGGGCGTTGCAAATTTCTACAAAAAACAACGATGGCGTCGGTGACATTGTTGACAAACAAGACAAATGGCAACGATGACTTCGGCGGTCATTAAACCGCAACTCGGCCATTGACTTGACTTCTTGGGTTGACTTGGATTTGTGACTTTGTAATAGCAGCTCTCGGCGCAGATAATTTTTGTGCAAAATTATATTAAACGTAAAATTAAAGAATTTTTGTGCAGAACACGAAAAGCTAAAATAAATGATGACAACCTTCATGGCAACAAGTGCCACAACTCGCCTAAGCAGCTACGGCAGCCACACCTCACTCCACAGTTAGCGGCGTTTTCACCAACATGCATGCGCCCAATGGCTTTTGAAATGTTACCGAGATTTTTATTGTTTTTGTGTTTTTTTTTGTTTTGTATATTCAGCTTTCAATGCCATATAATTTTTTTTTTTTTTTTTACAAAATGCAATTTGTTTTTGTCTTCGTGTGTAGCCACGTTTGGCCGTGCTGAAGTTGTAGCTGTTGTTTTGTATTTTTTTTTTAGTTATTTGTTTTTATTTCTTAACATTATTATTTTTTAGCTGCTATGTTTTTGTATTGTAATTAAATAATAAGCGCTGTTGGTAACTTTTAATGCTGTCAGTATTTTTTTTATTTTTTATTTTTGTTGATACGCTTAGAAGTTGGTTTGGCATTACCAGTTTACGAGTATAAACCGAATAAAATTCAATACTATTTGCTAGATGCAAAGATAATATCGCCAGTCGCTTGCTGTGGCAGTTACATGTAATTGTAATCAATTTAATCAAGGCATGCGCTGCCTGCTCTTAAATGCGCGAGCTGTTATTTTCCATAATTATGCAAGTTTTTTGTTCTGCAATATCTTGTGGAATTCTTTGTATTGATTTATTGTAACCGCAGTCAATAGAAATTACACGCTATGCACAGCATATTTATATGTAAATATATTTTTTACTTAAGACAACTTGCACGCGTATTTGCTGCCGTTGAAGGTCATACGCGGGTGTATGGCACCTGTATTATTTGCTCATTGATTTGCATATTCATTTGTACGCATTAATGTATGATTTGTGTGCAAGGCAAAAAAAGCTACGACTTAAATGTTGGAGTTTAAGGTGTTGAAATATATTGACCGCTTGACCGAAAAATACAAAAACGAAACAAATTTTTTTCACCATTTTTTAAGGCTAATCTTTTTTTAATCGCTAATTTTCGAATTTAATTTTGATACAATATGGGCAAAAAGCGAAAGATTTTAAAAAGTTTGTGACGGCGCATTTAGAATAGTCAAAAAAAAAATCCAAAAAAAAAAGCAAAACCATATATCGGTTAAGGCTGCTGCTCTTGGCACTTATTTGGTTGAAATTTTATTTACAGTTGTGTTGCTTATTTGAAAGAAATAACTCAAAGTTTCTTTCATAATTGCATATTTTCTACAAGTCGTGGGTAATTGATAATGCAGTTCGCAAAAATTCTGTGTATTTTTTTAATCATCACTCATGACCATTTGCAGCATATCGGGAGTGGCCCACTTGTTTATTCAAATAAGGTGTTATTTAAGCCCAAGAACTGGTTTTAGTTATTTTTCACAAACTGTTGTTGTTAGAAAAGCTTAGAAAAAAGTGTAGGTGTTTTCGCAAAACACACGATGGTCGGTTGACTTAGCAGCTATTTACTTGGGCTAACACAAAACAAAATCTGTACGTTACACAGTATATTGTTCGAAACTCTCTGCTAATAGTCAATTTTAAAATGCGCAAAAAAAGGTAAGCTGTCCAGTTATCAAATGTCATATAACAAGAATTCGATTTATACAAATAAGTTTTGATTTATGTTTCAACATATAATTTTTAGTTTTGCTTATCGGCTTTGCGTCAAATATGAAAAACGGCAACGATTTGGTTTGCTTATGCTTTGACAAATGTTTGATTATTTTGCCTTATTAATTGTTGTGTTGGCCAAAGCTAAATGCTTGGCTAGTTGGAAAGTGTTTTTCAAAATGAAGTTAAGTTGGCGCATTTTAGTAGAAAGCGTTAAAATAGACACCGCTGAAACATGTGTTTATGCATTTGCAAAGCGCAGCGTTAAAGTCTTTAACGCGCTGTGTCATACATGAGTGAGCCAACAACATTTTAATAATGACACCTGCTGAGTCAGTGATAAAAATTTGATTGTTTTGGTTTTTTCCTTTTCTTTGTTTTTTTTTGTTTTGTTTTTTTTTTTGTAATATTGGAGTTATAGTAAAAATATTAAAATTTTTATATGTAAGCTGTTTAATTATGTAACATGCGAATTTTGCGTGAAACAATGAATGGAGTTTGAGTTGGGTTTAGGGGCTTGGTTTCTATGTTGTCACCAAACAGCAGGTGTAACTTAAACTGTTAAGTCTGCAGTCTTTCAATTGTCTGTAAAGGGCGGAGCAGTGGCTAAAGTTATGCTTCAGGGATTCTATATATGATTTACTAACATACAAACTGCATATAGTTCGATTTATACTAAAAAGTGACCAGTTAGGAGCTTAAGCCACAATCTGCACTTAAGCCAAGACAGAGACAAGAAATATTTAATATAGCTATGCTTAATTCATATACAGTAGATGCTAGTATATTTAATCGCGTATGCTCATTAATCTTTGACTTAAATCTATTAGTCAAATAGCAGGTGTGGTTCTGTTTTCACTAGTTAGCATCTGCCATCCATCACTTGACTCCTGCTTATACTCTAAGCTGGCACTCTAAGCAATGCAGTCTTCGATCTTAATAATATTTCGCAGCACTCTAACTTTGGCGCGTGCGCAACTTCAAGAGAACAAGTAAAGTAGCGTATGGCAACTCAAACGCCCACGCGTCGAAAACTCAGAGCAGCAGCAAGCGATGTGGCAAAAACAAGTTAAATGCGCGTTAAAAAATATTAACATTAATAAGAAAAGTGCTACAAGGCATCATAGATGGAATTACTGCATATAGTTAGGCATAAACAAAGTTTTGAAAGAAAAAAGCTTAACAGAAAAAAAAAAGAGGAACATGTAGCTTAGAGTGAAGCCATGAGTGCAAAAAGTGACAAAGTAGTTACTAGCACTAGGTAGGCAAGTACGTAAATTAAGTAACACGCGTATATGTGCTTACGTTTATTTGTAAAAAGCGTAACTAATACGGCAAAGTTTGTAACTGTCTGCTAGGCGGCATAGTCGAGGTTATTAGCCAAGTTAAAAGCGACAATTGCTGTTTTGCTGGCGACGTTGATGACGGACGCTGATGACGATGTTGTAAAATAGGCGTCGTGCGTTAATGCAGACGCGCAATCAGCGGCAGTCGCAGCAGCAGCCGCAATATACAGACGACCTAGCTAAAACGCCAACATGCTGCTGCCATGTAATAAACAAGTTTTTATTTTAGTTGTTTTTTGTATTTCTTTTAAAAAACATTTTTTTATGTTTTTTTTTTGTTTTCGGCTAATAAACGAAGCGTTAAACAAATTGCATTACAACAAAAACAGTGGCAACTTGGCCAATATGTGGTGTACTTATATGTAGATGCAAAAAAAAAATAAAAAATAAAAGAAAAAACGAAAACCAGCGACGCCTTCAGCGTAAATTACACAAAAATTACAACAATAATAGCAGCAAACACATAAAAACTTACTGCAGTGTTGTGGTTTTTTTCGACCTTTTTCGTCTTCTCTGTTGCAGAAAAAAAAACCATAAATGCGTAATTATGACTGGCCAAGTGGTTAAGAAGAAGCATGGAAAAAAAAAATTAAAGGGAAACAACAGGGCGGCTTACCGTTAATGCATAAGTTTTCTTTTTTATTTCTACTAAGAAATTAAATGCAAATTTCGCATGCGCTAAAAATATTTGTGCGCTTATTAAATATGTTTGCTAATTCTCGCAAAATGCAAACAAAAATTTTTGCGCTTGAACGGAAATTAGCTTTTTGCGCTTGAGGGCTTTTTGCCAATGCAGAAAATATTTTTCGGTAATTTTTATTTGTTTATCTTTTTTTTTTCTACACAGTGTACGGTTATTTTATGGCTATGTGTGTTGTTTTTTTGTTTTTGTATTTAGCGAATCCGGTTTGACTTGTGCTATGCGCTGCGCTGATTATTTATGCATTTTTAATTATTATTGAAAGTGATTTATAAAATTCTGAACGCAAAAGACTTGACTTGTAGCTTTAGTTCAGTGCATCACTTGTCTGGTTGTCTGGCTTTGGCCTGACTACAGGTTTTGGTTTTGTCTATAGGCGCGACCTTGCTTATTTTAAAAGTTCAGTCAGAATGGTAACGGGCATTAATGTTTTTCATACTATTGCTTTATTATTAAAGTTTTTTCTTCTTCTTCTTCTTCTTCTTATTGTATTAATTTTTGCTTTTCTTCTTTTAATTTCAGGTAAGTCAACTGGCTAACAAAAATTCTCATCATAAATCAAAAAAAATAAAAATATAATTCAAAATTTATAACAGCGCGCGGCAAAAACAAAGCTGAATACAAATGATACCCAATGTAAAAAACAAAAAAAAAAAACTACAAATTCAGGGTCAATATGCGACGCGGGTGCGTTTGCTCTGGTGTTGCTCTCAAGCCAAAATCGCGCACTCATGTCAAGAAAAAATTATGTGTAATATTTTTTAAATAATTTTTATTTGTTTATAAGCATTTAGCTAAACTTAATAACTTACTTTTTTATTATTTTATTTTTATTTTTGTTTTGTTGAGAAATTCCCAGGCATAACAAAAGCTGTTACACTTTTTTGTTTTTGTTTTTGTTTTTTTTTTTTTTTTTTTTTTTTTAATTTAACTATTTTATGCTAATTGTTGTTAAGCTGTGCACAGCGCGCTTAGAATGCTTTTGGCAGAGTCTGGCTGCCAGTTCCAGTCTGAGTTCATCTTCGAAGGTTACTGGCACAAAAGGTGAATGTAACAATTTTATTTTAAATATCTGCACACATACATGCGTACATAAGCACTCGTACTTGTCTGTCTGGCAACAGTTTCGTTTTAATTAATGTGTGAAAATTCTGTTTGTGCAAAAGGAAGTGCAAAATTTTCATGCCGTTTTGTTGCCAATTTTCGAAAGGTTTTTTTTTTTTTTTTTTTGTATATGTTATGTGGCTTAATTAGGCGCTACCAAATTTAATTGCTATTATGCTTTAATATTATGACGAGTTTTCGTTTTCAATTAAGCAATAAAAAAACTTAAAGTTAGGTCATACTTTCAAGCAGATTTTGGCTGACCATGAAAATTTGCGCATACTAAAATAAAAAAAAAAAATAAAAAATGGCATGTGTTATGTAAATGTAAAAAGTTTTAACGCCAAATTTTCCAAAAATGAATATTACAAAAAAAAAAAAATACTAATAATCTCGCACACCACACTTACTGCGCACATTTTGCTATTAATGGTTTTCCATTTTAGTCATTAATGCAACAATTACAACTAAACAAATAATCATGTTTTGTTTTTGGGCTTAGGTCACAGCTAAAGTGCTTAACAACAATCAAAACAATGTAATGGCAAAATATGCGTAGCTCACTTCGATTCGTAAGCAGCGTAAGCCAGGTTTTACTGTTAACGGCTGTTAGGCAGCCCAAGCATACGTTGGCTAATTTTAGTTTGCAGTGTAGGCCTGTTAATTAATTTAATTTTTTATTCAGCAATTAGCACTTACATGTTTCTTTTCATATATGTAAAGCAAACAGCAACTTATGCCTTGTATTTAGTCATAACTTTTCTAGTTATGCCTATTATTTTGCGCAGTCTACAGCTTAAATTTTTTTTTTCATTTTGTTTTATGTTTCCTGCTTCCTTAAAGCCCTACTGTGTGCGCTGACGGCTTACTTTGCGTAAACGTCAAATCACTTCCGTTTATGTAAGCTACACAAATTGATTGCCTACACAAGCCCTAATTGGTAATTTTTGGTAATTTAGCATTAGCAATTGTTTGGTAACAAGCAACAGTAAAGAACATTTGTAATGTAAAAGCTGTTAGCCAGTTACTTATGAAACCAGTTATATGAACTTTTTTTCGTTAAAATTTCTTATTTAACTATGGCTGAGACTTGCGTTATTTCACGGTTTAATGCTTAACCTTATAATTTGAAAATTAGCACAAGTTGAGGTCTGTTCTAAACGTTTTTTTGTACAATATAAGGGGTAACTTTAAATCGTTGGCCTTTTAAAAAGTACTGTTCTTGTCTTAACGAAGGAAGTTAGGAAAACGACTTTCCTATGAGGTTGTGAAATAAGGTCAATAAATACCTAAGGGTCTAAGATTTCCAAAGCTGCTTATTGGTATGTTACCTTGGCTTTGCTAGCCAGCCGCAGGCAATATTCTTGAAAGTGCTGATTTTCGTTACATTTAACTTTACGCTTACAAAATCATAATAAGTCTTTTCCTATACATTAAACTAACTGCAAAATCCCCCGCATTTACCGGGGCAGTAATGCACCGAGCATTTCTAAAGCACACAATTGAGACGAAACTGGCACACAAAGACGACTTTCATTTGTTGGATTTCAATGCAGCGGCAATAGTTAAGCGGCTTATTGACAAACACGACTGCAAGTAGCTCCGCTTGCAGAAAAACAAAACAATTATAAAATTAAACATTTTAAATGTCATTTACTGTAATTGTAACTTTGCTGTTGCTGCTGCTGCTGCCATGAAAATGTTGCCATGCGCAGTCAACTCCATACAAAATCAATATGCGCCAGAAGTCGTTGACATTTTTGCTTGACTTTTGAAATATTTCTCATTTAAATTTCAAGTCGATAAAAAGAGAAAAAAAAATTTTTTAAAATCATCAGTTAGTGCAAAAATTTGCCATGGGCTTTATTGCGAAATTTTATACAGTTATTCTCTTTTATTTTTTATTTCTTAAGACTTTTAGGGTGCGGCTACTTGCTGTGATAAAATGCCTTTTCTATGTTAATTTTGTTAGCATTTTTATCTGTGGGTTTTTGGGTTGGTGTTGTTGCAGGCAAAGTAAAATTATTAGATATTTTTTTTTTCAGTTATTGTTTAGCTTAAAAATATTTAGTTTGAAATAATTTCTTTAAATACTTTGCGCCCACATGTGCAAATTCTGCAGTCTGTGCGGCTGCCTACAATTTCCGTCAATAGTTATTTGTTGTTATTGTTGTCATTTTGTATGCAAGTTGCATTTATTAGAAATGACTCAGTAACGATAGCAACAACAACAACAACCATAGAAAAAACTACAACATCTATTACCACAACAATAATAGCAGCAACTGACTTTGGTGCATTGCACGCATTTACCAATATTTGTTACAACAACATTTTGCTTTTCCTTTGTTCGATTTTTTGTTGCTTTTTTTCTTTTTTCTACCTTTTTTTTTTTTAAATTTTGTTTTAATTGGCATTTCTGTTACTGTTTGGTTTTTCTCTTGTATATATGCATTGCACAAACGTGTGTAAGTGTGTCTGTCTGTTTGTTGCAGATTTTTGCATACGTTTCACTTTCATTACATTTTGTTGTTGCTGCAATTGTTATTGTGTTTTTTTTTTGTGTTAGTTTTTATGCTGTTAATTTGGTCCGAGTTCGCCACATTTGGTTGCCTTTGGTGGCTACTGGCAACTGCCTATGGTGTGCGAAATGAGGCGACCAAGTGAAACGGCGTGCAAAGCATGAAAAAAAAAAAAAAATTAAAATGATATTATGGCACTTGCCACATTATAAATCATATACACAAGCATAGTTTTGTGGCTGAGTCTGCTGTTTTGGCGTCTTTTGGTTTATTGAACTCGCACTTTTAGTGAAATTCGAATAGTTGCTTATGCCATGACTGCGCATGTGTGCGAGGCCTTGGGCAGAGTTAAGTATTCTAAAATGCTAATTAATTTTTGTTTACATTTCAAAATGGTAGTCTTTCCTTTCTTGCTGTAGGTATTTGGTAATGCAGTGCGCAAAAGACTGCACTATTTGCACCTCCTGCTTACTAATCTTTTTATACCCTGTACCAAAAAATGGTAAAGGGTATAATAAAGTTGTGCAAATGTATGTAACAGGCAGAAGGAGGCGTGGCAGACCCCAAAAAGTATATATATTCTTGATCAGCATCGAAAGGCGAGTCGATATAGCCATGTCCGTCTGTCCGTATGAACGCACGGATCTCGGAAACGGTAAGACCTACAACCACCAAATTTGGCACGAAGACTCTGCCAATCCATAGGCATAACGAGTTTATTTTTTTTTTTCGATATTCGATCTATAACATATAGCTGCCATAGGAATGATCGGCCGAAAAGCCATATTTAGTAACAAAAACCGCTTTATTTTTTAAGATATGTTTACCAAATTTGGGATTTAATTGTTTTACCTAATGCCCAATCACATATCTAAAAACTATGTATATCGGTTCACTATATCACATAGCTGCCATAGGAACGATCGGCCAAAAAACAACATTTACTGGGAAAAACTTTTTTGTATATTAAGCAATCGTTATGAAATTTTGGATTTACCAATTCTAAGTAATATCCAATAATATTCCTGAATATTATAAATATCCGTTGACTATAACATATAGCTGCCATAGGAAGGATCGGCCGAAAAACAACATTTACTGAGAAAAACTTTTTTGTTTATTAAGATATCGTTACCAAATTTTGGATTTATGGATTCTAAGTAAATTCAAATCATATATCTAAATATGATAAATATCGGTATACTATAACATATATATGCCA
Organism: Stegana nigrithorax; assembly: GCA_037044495.1. Classification (NCBI taxonomy): domain Eukaryota; kingdom Metazoa; phylum Arthropoda; class Insecta; order Diptera; family Drosophilidae; genus Stegana; species Stegana nigrithorax. Next base: position 11,450 of record JBAMBQ010000526.1, on the reverse strand, counting down.
TAGGAACGATCGGCCGAAAAATGGCTTTTACAAAAAAAAAAATTTTTTTTCTTGAGATATCCTTACATGAATGAATTAAAGCAACAAAAAAATATATTAAGATTTGGCTTCGGTACAGGGTTTTCTATAGTCGGTTACGCCGGACTATAGCCCTGCCTTTCTAGTTAGTTTTCGTGTAGAGAGAAAACTTATTTTTCAGCAATTTTTCTTTTAATTTTTTTGAAATTCTGCAATCCTTTGTTAAATTTCTCACAAATTAAAAAATTATTTAATTTATCAAAGCAAAAGTAAATCAATTTCAAACTATTTTCAATGCATCGTCATATACATGATTTCTTAGCTCGTTTACACAAAAAAACAATCTTCGTGTATATTTCACTATTTTGAAAGTGATTACTATGTTTTAAGCATAGCGCCACTGCCCAAGTTACATTTTTCTTACAGCTGTTTGCTCAAATTCATTTAGTTTTATCTGTTCGGATATCTTGCACATCTCTTTTACAAGGGCACAATTAATTTTATCTACTTAAGCCCTTTAGTATAACAACTTACAACAAATTGAATTTGTTCAAGCAAGTGTTTTCAATCAAGCAAATGCTATTTTCACTATATACTATTTACACTAACTGAATCAATAAAGGCAATACGGGCTGACCAAATATCAAGTTATAGTGCATCAAAAAAAGAAAAAAAAAAAAATCAAAAAACAAAAATTATTCAATACAAAGTTTCACTTTTCATTGTTGTTGTATTTTTTGTTACTGTTCCCGTGGCTGTGGCTTTCTTTGAATACAACTACTCAGCAGCAAATGTTTCAAACTGCAGCTGAAAACTTGCTAAAACAAAAAATCAACAACAACAATAACCGAAAAAAAAAAGAAAAAACATAACTCAGGCGAACATGGTCAGCGGACATTACATAAGAAATGCTAAACACGCCCAGCAGCAGTAGTCGGATAAGAAAAAAGCAAGAAAGAGAAAGAGAGAGAAAAAAAAACAGACGGAGATGAATTAAAAAAAAATTTAAAGAGATACACAACGTCGGCGACGACGCATTGAAAGCATAAATTAAAACTTAATCGCTCACAAATTTATGCGCGACTTTTCGACGTTTTTCATTTGATGTTTTCTTGTTTTTGTTTTCTTTTCTTTCAAATTTTATACACGAGCTTTCAAAAATTCCATTGATGCTTCGACTATTGTTGTTGTTGTTGTTGTAGTAATGCATGCATATTAAATGAGTTAGTTGTTCCCATGTTGGCATTTAGTCATTGTTGATTGACATTTGTGTAAAGCATTTGCGACAAGTTGCCTTGTTTCTTTCTATTTTTTTATTGTGAATGTTTTTTACTTGCATAAAATACAAGTACTTGGTAGCACTGCCAACTTGTTAGCTGCTGCAGCATGCTGATTAGCGTAAATGACAATTAACTGTAAGTAATAATATAACTGGCAGTTGTAGCCAAGCCTGTCAGGGTTGACAATTTGAGCGTACGAAATTTGGAAGTCACCTTGAAATTAAATACGGTTGTTTCTTTTATGTTTTTGTTTTTTTTTCTATTTTGCTCTTTCTATTTTTGGTTTTGCGAATTGCTTTCCGCGTAAACGTTTTAATTTTAATGATTTCAAATTGTACACAAAATATTTCGTGTTGGTTGTTGCTATTTTTTTTTTGCGCTTATTAATCTTTTATTGTTGTCATTGTCGTTTGTACTTCCATATTGTGTAGGCAAGAAAACGGAAATGCTGCGGTTTAGTTAAGACCCGAATGAAACCTGAGCACAGTGCCAAAAGCATAAGACACAGTGCTTATAGGTCAAGGAGCTGCTGTTGCTGTGACCGCGGCTGCGACTGTTGCTGCTGCGCATGTCGTGTGTTGTTGTTTCTTTAGGGTAGGGCTTGTCATTTGGGTTCAAAAGGTGCCTTTAACATTTAAGGCGCTCAATCAGCTGTGTGAAATGCAGTTTGGTTCGTTTACGTTTAAGCCGCCAAGAATTTGCTTTGTACACCTGGTGGCAAAATTTTACACCATTTTTTCTGTCCGTTTTTTTTTTTTTTTTTTTTAAGTAAACCATATCAAATAACTTTATTTGTGTCTTTTGTATGTTTTATGCCTGCAAGTTGATGCCAATTGGCAATTGTGTAGTTTGCTTGGCTTTTGGCTTTTGTCTGGCCACCAAGCGCCATAGGGGGTGACTTTGCATGTGTATTTTTGCCATTTGTTGGCATTTATGTGTTTGGCTTAGGTTAGCTACAATTAAAACGCATGGCCAGTGCGTGACTCAGTTGTGCTGGTATTTGGGTTGGTTTGTTTTAATCAATGAACGCATGCATGAATGAATCATTAACGCGTTTATGCATATTTGTCTGCTTGATAAAGATCTAGGCTAGTCTTTTAAGTCGGCTAAGTGCTGCATAGCGTTTTTTAAAATGTCAAAGTTTTGCAAATAATTGCTACTGACCCCTTTAGTGTTGTAACTTAGTTCTTGAACCTGTAAGTCATGGGTGCGATTCGAGTTTTGTTGTTATGGTTTTCATTAGCCAATTATTGGCTGTTGCTAATTTTTTTGCGACGCAATATTTTTAAATAACTTTTGAAATTCATTTGTATGCCTGAGGGGCAGCATGTGTTAACTAAGCTTAAGTTAATAAATTTTCACATAACATTGTAGACCGCTGAGCCATAAGTTTGTGATTTTTATTTATAAAATGCTACTTAATTTGTAAAGAAAACAACAAACACGGACACGCCTTTATATTTACAAAGTGATCCAAAGACATGCCGCCAAAAATTCAAGCTCAAATAATAGCAAATGCAAATGAATCAAGTAGAAGACCTTTTCCATTTTTTGTTATTAAGTTTTTTGTCCATTTTGTTCACACAATAAACAATGACAACAAATGTAAGAAAAAAAAAAAAAAGGAGAAAAAGAAACATAGTTTACAATAAAACACAACAACAAAAAGAACAACAATAATAGCTTGTTTGCATAAAATAAATATATTAACGCCACAAGCTGAAGTCAAAATATAAAAGCTGCAAAAAAAAAAAAATAGAAAAAAAATATAAGAAATTTTTGCAAAAACCATTAAGTAATAATAACACTAATAAATAAGATATTGTACAATAAAAATAACAACAACAACAAAAGCAAGTTTCTACAAATAAAGCATGAAACTTGTTTGCATTTTGATTTTATGATTTTAATACTTATTAATTTATAACACATATATATATGTATATTTATGTATGTATGCATGCTTATATGAATAACTTTTCTATGTATATATGCACAATTAATTTTTTATACATTCTGTTAGTTTTTTGTTTTATCAGAGCAATCATGGCAAAAAAGTTACGTAAACCATGAAAAACTAGAAAGGCAGGGCTATAGTCGGGCGTAACCGACTATAGAAAACCCTGTACCCAATCCAAAACTGAATATATACTTTTTGTTACATTAATATTTTGTATTCATTATGTAAGGATATCTGAAGAAAAAAAAATTTTTTTTTTTAGCAAAAACCCATTGTCGGCTGATCGTTCCTATGGCAGTTATATGTTATAGTATACCGATATTTATTATATTTGGGAATATGATTGGATATTATTTAAAATATTTAAATCCAACATTTGGAAACGATATCTTAATAAACAAAAAAGTTTTCTCAGTAAATGTTCTTTTTCGGCCGATCGTTCCTATGACAGCTATATGATATAGTAAACCGATATTTATCATATTCGGGAATAAGATTGGATATTACTTAAAAAAATTAAATCCAAAATTTGATGACGATATCTTAATAAACAAAAAAGTTTTTCTCAGTAAATGTTGTTTTTCGGCCGATCGTTCCTATGACAGCTATATGATATAGTAAACCGATATATATTATATTGTGATATGTAATTGGGCATTAGCTAAAACTGTTTAATCCAAAATTTGGTGTAGATATCTTGAAAAACAAAAGGGTTTTTGTTACTAAATGTGGGGTTTCACCCGATCGTTCCTATGGCAGCTATATGTTATAGGTCGAATATCGAAAAAAAAAATAAACTCGTTATGCCTATGGATTGGGAGAGTCTCCGTGCAAAATTTGGTGGTTGTAGGTTTTACCGTTTCCGAGATCTGTTTGTTCATACAGACGGACAGACAGACGGACAGACGGACATGGCTATATCGACTCGCCTTTCGATGCTGATCAAGAATATATATACTTTGTGGGGTCTGCCACGCCTCCTTCTGCCTGTTACATACATTTGCACAACTTTAATATACCCTTTACCATTTTTTGGTACAGGGTATAAAAAGGAGCAGTCAGTTGCTGCGCGTGCGCATAAGTTGCTTCGGTTTTACTTGAATGACTTGGCGCATGCGCGCAGTACTAAATAAAAAAAAAAAGTAAAAAAAGCCAGTAGAAAAAAAAACATATTTATGTATGTATGTGTGTATATTTTGTATGTATAAAAACGTATATACATAGTTAGAAAACTACAATTGACGCGCATTGGTATAAATTTTCATTTCAACACCAATTTGCAAGCGTGCAGTGCGCACTAACATAAATCAATAAAAATAAATAAAAAAAAAACCAAACGAAGGAAGGAAAAAAAAAGAATTGCAACTTTAATAATTGATAGAATTTTTATGTATGATGTGGTTATGACGTTTGATTTATGCGCGCAGGCGCATGTCTGTGAGTTTTTGACGCTTGCGCAAAATCAAATCGAAAAAAAAGGCAAATCGCGTTACAGACAAACGAAGACGAAGGTAAACACTTCAAAATCAATTTCAAAATGACAAACATGAATTGCAAAAATTATTGTTAGCAAAAAGCAAAACAAAAACAATGTATAATAAAAATGATTTCTTAAGGCATCTGCCGGGCTACCTTTCACCCAAATGCGCGCCACAGTCAGCAATTGTCAAAGTGAGTGCGGCATTGGGGGAGAGGGGCGCATAGGGGCAGAGTTAATCAAAGAAACTGCCGAACTGTTTTGAACTCTTGAACTGGCACGCGGCACACAAAGCAAGCCAAAGCCGCAGCAAAGGCAAAGGCACAGGCAAAGGCTTAGAGAGCCGCAGGGCCTGGCCAAAGTCAAAATTATTTGCAGATCAGCTAAGACGAGCGAAATGTAGACGAACGCTTTGACCAATTTGCGTTTTTGTTGTATTTGTTGCGCTACGTTTTTTCTGCACCTACAACAAAGCCATCAACTAGCCAAGGCAGGAAATTTGAATAAACGTCGGTTTGGTAATAGCCGCCGCTGTGATACTCTGCTTAGCTGCGTCGCAAATGTGTTGAGTAAGAAATGAAGAGTCAGTCGATAAATAAACAAATATGGTATGTCGTTGAAAACATATTGTATTTGGAACACCCACGCGCTGCGTAAACGATTTAGCGGCGTTAACAACAGTAGGGGGGCTTCAAACCGGAAACTGCTGGGAGAGCATATCTGCGGCTAAGAAGGGTCATTCCTCGCGCTTATGCAACATATTTCGTGCAATTTTATTGCAGCATTTGACAATAAAAACTAAAAGAGATTTAAATGATCGGTTGGGAGTTCAGCATCAGCTCATGGAACTAAAGTATCTACACAGCATAGAGTAAATCTTAAACAGCCTAGCGTATTAATATGACGGGAAAGAATCTATCATACTTAATTTTAAAGTCTACATTATAAAAATTCAGTCCCATGTATGACAGCAAAATTTTGAAACTAAGTGCCACTGAATAAATGTATAAAATTGAAATATGGTATTAAAAAATTGTTACAAATTTATTTTAGTTTTTAAATATGTATTTAAGATACAAAAAGTACAGGATGTTTCAGGATATGAATTAAATAAATTGCAGTGTTTTTTTTTTTAATTGTATCCTTTTTTATTTAAACATAGAGCTAGGCTTAGCATAGGGTTTTTGCTGGCGCCACACAAATGACGGAAAATTCGTCTCCTGTATGCATTTTTAGACATCCCATATAGCTCAAAAAAATCGATGTGACAAACTATGCATCAAAATGCCTCACGCCGCACAGAAATGCTCTGTGTAGTGTAAAATCAACTGCATCGTGTGCATGTTGGCAATACAGCCGCAAGTTGCAGCAAGCAATAACACCACCAAAACAACAACAATAACAGTAACAATAATACAGAAACTGAGCTACAACAATGACGGCGCGGGAAAACTAAGCAACTGTAAATGTCTTTGGCTTTGTCGCCCGCACGCGTTATACGTGAGTTTGTCGCACGGCCAACTTGGACTCGGTGAGTCGGGCTAAGTTTGCCAAGGAGTGGCTTTGTGTTTTTTTTCCTCCCCCCCCATTCTTTATGCTGACATTTTTGTTGCAGTTGTGCGCTGACGACAAAGGCAGCCGACATTAGAATTTGACTGACTAACTACATTGTTATTGTTGTTGTTTATGCTGCTGCTGTTATTGTTGTTGTTATAATTATTTGGCTTGTTTATTGTCATTCTCTTGTTGGCCGTTTTGCTGCAATTGCTGCAAGGAGCTTTGTTTGTTTTTTTTTTGTTTGTTTTTAATTTGTAAACTTTTCCATTCGTTTGACTTTTGTCATTTTTATTTCTTGCGGACTTGTTATTGTTTATTCTTGTTTTTGTTATTTTCATTATGTATGTATGTATATAAATGTAATTCACTTATTATTGACTGCCAAATTTGGTTTTGAATTTTAACTAGAATTGGTTTTTTGTTTTCTTTTTTTTTTTTTTTAATTCGTTTCATTTTTTCTATTTTTATTTTCCTTTTTGATTGGCTTTTCGTGCTTAATTGGTCAACTTTTTCTTATGGTTTTGTTTATGTTAACATTTGATTTTTTATGCCTTCGCCAAGAGTTTTTTTCTTCAAATATATAATCACCAAAATGAGTTTGCTCTTTCGAAAATTACACAAATGCGTTTGCTTGTTTAAGGAAACAAAAAAGAAAAAAAAAAAAGAAAAAAAAAATTATAAGAATTGTTGTAAGGAAATACGCTTTTTGTAAGCCATTATGAAATTAGCCATAAAGTAGGTAACAGAGTTAGGCAAAATTATGTTTGTAGTTTGCTGTTGTAATAGAAACACAACCTTTCAGCTCTTGGGAATGTTTAGATAGTTCTAATTAAAAAGCTCAGCATTTTTACGGCTAAGTGGCTAATAATGGCCTAACAGCTTAATTGCATAATTCTTAAAAGGGTTCCAGAGCATTCAGTGACTCAGTACCTAGTTTTAGCAACAGCCTTGAAGTAGCAGAAAACTTCTGTATTGTGCTGCTGGCATTTTAAAGTGTACAACAAAATTCGCTTAATATAAGCTATAAGGCAGCAATAAGTAAACAAGTGAGTTCTCAATAATATATAGAAAATGCTTTTATTCTTTTTTGTACAAATCCACTGTTGCTTAAATAAAAACGGTTCAACTCTAAATGCCACTTAACGGCAAAAACTTTATAAATCAATTCCATACTCAAGGACTTTTGAAGTCTCTCACAACGAAAAGTCTTGTGAAAAGTCAATTTGAGTAGACGTCAAGAACTGAGCGTTGCGTATATTAACTCCTGGCAGCAGCCGCAAGCGCAAAGGCAAGCGCAGCTTAAATTGCAATTCATTGTCTCCAAGTCAAGAGCCGTTTCTAAATGCCTTTTGCGGTGTTGCCTACCTGCGTTTGCCTTGAGCAGCAGTTGAACCAAATTGCCTGCTGCCGGTCTGTTGCCTGCTGCCTGCATGTGGCTTGAGACGTGTCTGCTTTGGCTGCTGTTGCTGCTGCTTCTTCATGTTACAGCTGCCGTTGCGCATATATTAAGCACAACTGGCTTTACAGCTTTTTTTTACCGTTTTCTACTGACTGCCTTGTCGCGATGTTGTTTTTTTTTTAATGAAGGGTCGCTTGTTTTTGCTTTACCTAAAAAGTTGCTACTTGCTTGCATTCATAATGACAAAAAAAAAGTTAAACAATCATTTCAAGGATAACTGCAACGCTGCGCTGGAAAAAAAAAGGAAAACACTTTTTTATATAAACCATATATATGTATATTGTAACTGCGCATATGCATTTGCTTGTGCAAAACAAAAAACTTAAGCAACGAACTTGCATGGCAGCATGCACGTCGCACTGTTGAACTTTTCAGATGTTAAAAGTCATAAAATATGCGCATAGGCAATGTAATTGCACGCGCGCAACTCGAAAATGTAATCAATGCAGTTTTAGGGCAAAACGTGGGTGGTTACTTAAGTTTCAGTCGCTGTCGTGATATTGTTTTTGGCTGCGCGCTTCTTGGCTCGTTTGCATGCAGCATGAGTACTGTGTATGTTTGTGTATGTGTGGAGCATTGTGACAGAATAACAACAGGAGCAAAAAATAAAGAAACAACAGTTACGCCATGCAGCGCCACGACAGTAGCAGTGAAATGCCCCAAAAAAAAAATAAAAAAAAAAACAAAACAAAACAAAATGAAACATTGAAAAAATAATACCGAGTATAACGGTTCTATTACTTAATATGTGCCGCATGCGCGCAAATAATAGACACAAAAGCATGAGTAAATTTAGGCAATATCTCACTTACTCGCTCACACGCTTATTCACTCACTCGCTCACTCATTCGCATGCTTAGTTCGTCATTTTGTTATTCACACAGTCAGTCAGTCAGTCCGTTCATTCACTCATTCATGCATAGCAAAGCGGCTGGCAAATACTCACGACTGGCGCAGTTATAAATTTGGTTTAGAAAGGCGCTCCACCAGAGACGTTGTCATTTAACATTTGGTCTAGTCTAGTTTTGCTTAAGAGTCAGGCAAGCTTAGCTGCTGACGCTGTGGGTGTTGTTGTCTTGCTGGCTTTGTTTGCTGTTGTTGTTGCTGTTGTTGTTATTATTGTTGTCAGTTTCTGCTTGATTGTATAACATTTTCACACCTTATTTAAGAAATCTTTTACTGTTTTTGTCTCACTCCAGCATTTGCGGTTTTTCTTGCTGAGTTTTTCGCCGCAGGCAGCTCAGCTTAGCTGAGCTAAGTTCAACTCAATTTAATTTAAGCCAACTTTGGCTATGCACGTTACACAAACAAAATTCTGGCTGCAAAAATCTTTTGTTTTTATATATTTTTCTATTTTTTTTTTTTTTTTTTTATTTTTTTATTTTATTTCGCCTTTCTGTTTATGGTCATAAAATAGAACAGTTTTCGTCGGCGGCTGTCTGTGTATGCTGTGCAATTGTGGCTGTTTGCGCGCTACGTGTTTGGATTTACTTATTAGTTTTTGTTGTTGTTTGTAATTTATTACAGCAACTGCGCTTAAGTTATTACCCGTCTTATTATGAGCCTGGCTTGTCTATAGCATATCTACGGGCTGGCATGTTGTTGCTCAGCTGTTTTAGAATGGCAAGCAGGCACGTTTGTTTTTTTCTTCTTTTTTTTGTACACTTGATAAATTTTTGAAAATGTATTTGAGAAATTCATTTGAAAGTTCAAAGGTAATTTTTTTGCTGCTTGAGTGACGTTTCTGTGTGCTTCATGTGGTGCATGAAATTGTTTGCTTGGCTTTTTAAGTGGTTGTGCTAAATTCATGGTTTCGCTGGCGTTAAGCTCCAATAAATAAGCTGAGAATTCTTTGCCTACCCATGGCGTAAAAAATTTAACTTTTTATTTTATACAATTTTCTAGTCTGTTTGAGCAATAATTGTTGTTGCGTGCTTATAAGTAGAAAAATCTGCAGTATTGACACAATTTGTTTGGATGTTTAACGGTTTAGTTGCTGCAGCTTAGCTTTGTCAGGAATTTTAAGACAGACTCTGCCTAAAAACAACAACTTTACTTCAATGTTAAATATTATAGTTGGCTTTACTTTAATACATTATTTTCTTACATTTTTGCTGTACATGTGCATATTTATTTACGTTTTTTTTTTTGTTTACAAAAATATTTTCTTCACTCATTTTCCTTGTGGCTGAGTGCACATAAAAAAAAGTAGCATGTGCAACAATTTTTAACTATTTCGCTAATTGTTTTTAATTATATACGCAGGTATATATAATATGTAACACAGCTAGCTAACTCTTATATTTGTCTGTCTGTCCGTTCGTCTGTCTGCTTGTTTGTTTTGTTGACTATTGTGTGAGATCCGACGGTGCGCCCGTGGGCTCTGCCAAGCCACGCATGCAAATTATATAAGTAAACTGCGTCATAAATAATTACTAACTGCAAAGTAAAACCAAAAATTATAAAGCTGCAATATAAAATACAGTAAGCACTCAAATAAATGTACGCAGCGTCATAAACATCCGGCATAGCTAAATGTCAAAAATGACGGTTTCATTTTTGTTTATATTTAATTATTTATTATTTATTTGTGGCTTTGATTTGTTATTGTTATTGTTATTTTTTTTTGTTTTTTGTTTTTATAAAATAAAAAAACAAATATAAAAAATAGATACACAGTGACTTCAAAATTTGTTTTGCGCTTTATCATGGCCGCGTGTTATTTTGTTTTATTTGCTAAACAAATTTTGCTTCATTGTTCTTGCTGGTGCGACTTTGTGTATGTGTGTGTGTGTGTGTGTGTTTGCAGTTGCAGTAAATGCTTGTTGGTGGTGCGCTGATTATGTAAATACGGGCAGCTTAAAAAGGTTTTGCTGTATTTGCATGGTTTAAGCAGTTTAATTGTTATTTGGGACGCTCATTTGCTTTGCCATGTTTATGCTTTTTAAATGTTGTTTAGACACATTTCTGAGTTGCACTTAATGACGTTTAATAGTTTTAAAACTTGGCTTTAGAGTTAAATTAAAAAAATGTTTTTTAACATAAGTCGCAATTAAATTTTTTTTTTAGACAAACTTTATTGTAAAACAATTTTATTTACATTTTTTTTTTTAAATTTAACATATGGTTTTAAACAAAATTAAACCTGCTTTAATGGTTTCGGCAGTCGTTTTAGTTCTTTAAATTAGAAAAAACAAAACAAAAACTAGAAAGGCAGGGCTATAGTCGGGCGTAACCGACTATAGAAAACCCTGTACCCAATCCAAAACTGAATATATATTTTTTGTTGCATTAATATTTTATATTCATTTTGTAAGGATATCTCAGGAAAAAAAAATTTTTTTTTTGTCAAAAACCCATTTTCAGCATATCGTTCCTATGGCAGCTATATGTTATAGTAAACCGATATTTATTATATTCGGGAATATGATTGGATATTACTTCAAACAATTAAATTCAACATTTGGAAACGATATCTTAATAAACAAAAAAGTTTTTCTCAGTAAATATTTTTTGTTGCATTAATATTTTATATTCATTTTGTAAGGATATCTCAGGAAAAAAATTTTTTTTTTGTCAAAAACCCATTTTCGGCATATCGTTCCTATGGCAGCTATATGTTATAGTAAACCGATATTTATTATATTCGGGAATATGATTGGATATTACTTCAAACAATTAAATTCAACATTTGGAAAC
>JBAMBQ010000525.1:0-20124 GCA_037044495.1 Stegana nigrithorax | reverse complement strand
ATAACAACCTCAAAAACAAATCATATAATAAGTTTAATCACGTCATCAGACACAAAAACAGCAAAGTATAATCAGTTCGACTCTAATTTAAAAACCAAAATCAACACCGAATCATCCATAAAATAAAATCGCCACATGCAGTCTCCGAGCAAACAATTACAAACCAATAATACCAATAAAAACCAAAAACTAAAATATAAAACTCAATACAAACAACAATGCAGAATTACTGGTTGAGTGCGCCAAATACAAATACAAACTCAACAAACAGATTTGATATTTTGCAAACAATAGACAACAACAATGGGACAAATTCAGTTAATCTACAAAAAAAATTAAAATTATCCAAAATAAAACCACACACAAAACTTTATCAGCTACCCACCCAGTAATAAAAAAAATAAACCTCCACCAATATATATATAAGGAGTACAAGAACTAAAAACATTAACACAAACACTAACAGCCACAGTTAATTACAAAAACTACTTATTAAAATATTTAGCCAACGACGAAGAGCGTGTGCAAATTTATGAATCTGAGCAGTACTCTACAGTAATAAAAATGCTGAAGACAAACACAAAAATATTTAAATATTACACATTCAAGTTAAAGGAAGATCGAAATTTCAAAATTGTCCTAAGAAATATGCACCCGAATGCAGATGTCTATGAAATTAAAACAGAATTAGGTGAACTCGGGCATGACGTCACAAACATACATAACATCAAGCAACAACAAACAAAGAAACCACTTCCACTGTTTGCTATTGAGCTAAAACAAAATGCAAACAACAAAGACATTTATAACATAAATACGCTACTTCACAGTAAAATCACATTTGAGCCCCCACACCACAAAAGAACAGTCGCCCAATGCACCAATTGCCAAATATATGGTCACACAAAAAATTTTTGCACACGTGACCCAGTATAAAAAAAAAAAAAAAAAAAAAAAAAAACATTTGACTGCAAAATGACCCTAAACGATGGTATAGTAAAATGTGCGCTATGCTCCGGGAGCCACACGGCCAACTACAAAGGCTGTGAAATCTACAAGGCTCTGAAAATCCGGCGTTTCCCACCCTTGCGCGAAAAGAATCCTGAAGAGACAAAGAGTCCACCGCCACCAAACCAATCTTTACAAAGCTCCGTAAAACCAGGAATAAGTTTTGTCTTGTTAATATGTCGGCAAAACTTATTCCTGGTTTTACGGAGCTTTGTAAAGATTCATTTGGTAGATTCATTGTCTCTTCTGATTTTTTTTCACGCAAGGGTGGAAAACGCCGTATTTTCAGAGCCTTGTAGATTTCACAGCCTTTGTAGTTGGCCGTGTGGCTCCCGGAGCATAGCGCACATTTTACTAGACCATCGTTTAGGGTCATTTTGCAGTCAAATGTCTTGTGATTACCAGCACATTTAACGCATACTGGGTCACGTGTGCAAAAATTTTTTGTATGACCATATATTTGGCAATTGGTGCATTGGGCGACTGTTCTTTTGTGGTGTGGGGGCTCAAATGTGATTTTACTGTGAAGAAGCGTATTTATGTTATAAATGTCTTTGTTATTTGCATTTTGTTTTAGCTCAATAGCAAACAGTGGAAGTGGTTTCTTTGTTTGTTGTTGCTTGATGTTATGTATGTTTGTGACGTCATGCCCGAGTTCACCTAATTCTGTTTTAATCTCTTCGACATCTGCATTCGGGTGCATATTTCTTAGGACAACTTTGAAATTTCGATCTTCCTTTAACTTGAATGTGTAATATTTAAATTTGTTTGTGTTTGCCTTGAGCATTTTTATTACTGCAGAGTACTGCTCAGGTTCATTAGTTTGCACACGCACTTCGTCGTTGGCTAAATATTTTAGTAAGTAGTTTTTGTAACCGACTGTGGCTGTTAGTGCCTGGGTTAATATTTTCAATTCTTGTGCTCCTTGTACATATATTGGCGGAGGTTTATTATTTTTTTTTTATTTCTGGATGGGTAGCCGATGAAGTTTTATGCGCGTTATTATTTTGGGTAATTTCAAGTTTTTTAGTAGAATCAGTTGGATTTGTCCCATTGTCGGTTGTTTCGTTGTCTATATTTTGCAAAAAATCAAATCTATTTGTTGAGTTTGTTTTTGTTTTTGATACATTCAACCAGTAGTTCTGCATTGTTGTTTGTTTTGAACCTTGTGTTTTAGTTTTTGGTTTTTTATTGTTGTTGTTGTTGGTTTGCGATTGTTTGCTCGGAGACTGCAAGTCTCGATTTCTTTTTTTGGATAACTGTTCGGTGTTGTTTTTGGTTTTTATATTAGAATCTAACTGATTAGGCATTGCTGTTTTTGTAACTGGTGACGAGATTGAACTTATTGTATGATTTGTTTTTGATGTTGCTATCGGCGTAACTACTGAGTAAGTTGTTTGTGCCACTGATGATGAGGAGAGAAGTTCAGTTACCATGGGCATTGTGTTTGTTGTTGTCTTTGCTGAAGAAATAGGTGCAGCTGTTGAGTAGATTGTTGCAGTTGTAGAAACAGATGATGCTACTGTAGTTTTGGAAATGCTTTGAGTTGTAAGAGTTGTTGTTGAAGTTGTTGTTGCCGTTAGTGGTAATGGTGTGGTTGGAGTTGTGCATTGTATGCTCCAAGTAAGCGGATTTTCTAACCTGGGACATGGGAGCGAAGGTGAGCAAGATCTCCCTCTCACTGCGTCTACGGAGAGAGATGGAGAGCTCTCTCGCATGGTGAAATAACCAATGTTGCTGGTGGATTGCCTACGCCCGTTTGGGAGAGCGTTAGGCATTATTGTTTTTGCACTTTAATATGATTTAATTAAATCACTGTTTGTGTTATATAACTTGTTATTTAGCTTTTTGATGCAATAATTAAAGAGTCACTGTCTCATAAGTTTTGCACTTTTTTTTAGTTGATTATTTTTGTGATTATATCGCAGGATAATTGTTGAGATCGTTTGATCGCGTTTGATTGCGTTCACAGTTGACTGTATTAAGTAAAATATTATTACTGGATTTAAGTAAAATATTATTATTGCATAAATTATTGGTAGGGGTTTCTGTAGCGGCAGCACACCCACTACACACACACTCTACGCACAAACACTCATACATACGCATACAATTTAAGCACACTACAGACAACAAAATAAATCAAAGCAGGCGCTGAGAATAGATTGGATGCAAACAACAAACAACAAAAATTCAGACGGCTTCCCGTGCCTCAACCCCGACCATTCGGGAATCGATGTGCCGAGATGGTGTAACGGCGTGTGTTGCGTGACGAGCTACGGAATTATGATATCGTCCTCAGGCTGTAAGTTTCCTTGATTGCAAAAGGAAAAGAAAAATGGAATGTAAAGTTATGGTTGGGGAGACCTGCATGCTTCGTGGATGCACTCATTCTAGAGCGGAACGGATATAGTGCAACAGCTACGAAAAGTCACTAATTCAGAAAGAAGTGATATACTGATTTTTTTAAAGATAAAATTCTTAGGATCGTCGTTGGGTGCATATCCGAGGTCGATTTAAGAAATTTGTAAACGTTTGTTATGCTGTCTACCGTTCAAAGTTCGACCATATGACGGCTATACGAGAGACAATATTTTGGGCTCAACAAAGGGCTGAGCAAAAGAACGTCAATATCTAAAAAAAAAAAGAGAAAAAAAAAAAAAACATTTCGCTAGCGAAAAGCTACACTCCGGTGTTAGTCAATAGAAAACTGTGTATCTATACCGGTTCAGACTGCTCGCTAATTAGGTCCGACATAGTAGACAAAGTTTCACTGAAAAGAGACCCTTATTTTCTTCTAGTGGAGGGAATTAGTAGGGAGTCCGTCTTGCTAACGGAGATGATTGTAGTGACGGTTGAATTCGAAGAAATAACTCTGGAAGTTAATCTCCATGTAATTGAAAAGAAATATTTAGAGTACGAAGTCATCGTTGGCAAACCGGTTTCAAAATATTCTTCGTTAACCATCACAGTAGTATTCCCAGCATTTTATATAAGGTCTACTTATTTCACGAGTGAACACTGGTTCCCTTAATATCCGACTGTCAAGGGATACAGCCCTTAATATCCGACTGTCAAGGGATACAGTTGTTCGTTATAAATGGTATCGGATGACTACCAGTGAACGACAGCGAATAGCAGAGATAGTCGAAAATTCATAGTTATATAGCATTATAAGGGAAAGAAGTTCTCCTTTGGCTAGTCCTGTAATTCTCTACAGAAGAAAAATGTTCTGACCGGAATCACTGGCCTACCCCAGAGATAGGTGGTCTTCTATATGAACTGGAAATTGAACCGCAGTATGACCACCTAGCTATTCGAGAGCTTGTTGAGAGACGAACCAAAGAAAACGATGCCTGTATGAAAGTGCGATTTGATGTGAATAGGTGTAAGTCGACTTGGTTAAATATAGGCGAGAAGGTAGTCTATTGCAGTAACCAAATCCGAAAATAAAATTGTAAGCTTATTATCGTGGACACTATGAAGTGGTCGGTGTCTTGCCGAACGATCGCTATAAACTGAAAAGAGGTGGTTCGAATACTATAGAGGTAGAGAAGTAATTCGGCCGCTAAATCAAAAAAGTTGAGTGTAAGAGTAATTAATGAGGTAAGAAGAGTCTTATAAAATCGGTGTTGCTATGATTCATGAACAAGGTTAAGATTGCCTCTGAGTCATGGTATCCTACATTTTCTTGTTTTGAAGTTGCCTAGAATTCATGAAAATCATGATAGTGCCTCTGAGACGTGGTAGATATTCCAGGTCTACTTTTTTTAAAGTTGCATAGAATTCGCGGAAAAGCGAAAACTTGCCTCTGAGCCACGGTAATCTGTATTTCACTTGATCTTGTGTAGAATACGTGGAGAAACGGAAACTTGCCTCTGAGCTACGATATTCTTAGATGAAGATGAATTTAAATTCATAGGAAAACTCAAGGTTGAATATGGATTGTGATTCAGTATAATTGTATGACCGTAACTAAAATGTCTTGTCTTTCAGAAACGAATGCTGTTGTTTGCCGGTACAAGGGCGAACAGAAAATGTACGATTCGTTTGCTAATTTAATATGCTTTTGGTGTTGATATAGTTTATTCAATTATGGTGCTGGGTTGAATGAAAAAAAAACAAAACGTTGTTGAGCAATGACGGATAGTTAATCGAGAACGATGAACTCCGCAGGATGGCCGTGTTAGAGCGAAACAGCAAAAGCAAGGCCTACGCTGTTTTCGTTGGTTAGTTTGACAGAACTAGATTATAGTACATTAAGTTTACTCGGTCCGTTTTTTCGGTGTTGGGAGAAGTAATGTAAAGAGGCAGCTCTGTGTGTCGGAATGTAACGTACACAGATCGAAGTGTGTGGCGATAGATATTGTCAAAAAATAATTGTGCTCCATTTTTTTTGAAAATAAAATAACTTTTAAGTAATCAGTTGTTTTTTTTTTTATTACGTTTGTTCGTCTGTAGATGACTTATTTTAATATTCTTAGATGGAAGCACTAAGTGCAAAACAGCAGGCCAGTCTGGATTTTTTAAAAGAATATAAAAAGGAACTTCGCTTCTTATCTTATCTAAAAGATGGAGCGACGACGTCACAAAAAGCCGAACATCAGGCGTTGAAAACTGCGGCCTACGCCGGGCTTGCAGAATATCTGCAACGTAATGACGTCGCCGAAGCCGATGACAAAAATGTTAAATGTAGTTTCAAGAAATTACATAACCAAAACATCAGGACCAGATAATGACGGAGACAGACAGAAATTGTATTACTTATTAATAATTTTTATTACTTTCACCACTAGTCATCACATGAAGTGTTCGTTTTATTTCAAGATTCGCATTTTTGATTAATTTTTAATATAATAATATGTATTGAATACAATATTTAATGAATAAAAATAACACTTAGTGTGAGTGTTCATTTAAGTAAATACTGTTGTTGAAAATTAAAATGCTGTACATTTTATTGAAGTCACTTATCTACTGCTGCTGCTGGCCGTTTGAATTTAAGATAACGCGGGGATGACTCGTGGATGAGAGATGCCATATATCACAAATGATACCAGGAGGGCCTATCGTAAATGATAATGAAAATTACTATCATAAATGATACTAAAAATGATTATCATATTTATGACATATTATGAAGTGAATATATTGAGAGACTGAATTTAATTTAATTTTTTAATTTTTAACTGTGCTGCAATTCGATTCGGAAAAAAATTGCCTTTGCCAAACCTTCAGTGCGTTCGTAAACAGTTGAACAGAAGCTAATGATAACTTTATTTTATGTGGGAATTATTACCACATCGTATACAACAACTTTAGAAAACTTAGTTCCACGCACAGTGGTAAAATGCACAATACAAAATACAAACGAGTCCTAATTGCTATAAAAGAGGAATTACCAAACTCGGGTGGACAGTATTAACTACCTACCACAAATTTGTGAATCTGAAAAACATGAAATGCGCCAAATTTAGCGAGGCAATCGAGGCATTTTGTTCTCAGGAATCTGATTTGCCGCGCTAGTAAATTGAGGTCGGGAATATTCCTAAATTAATTAAATGCAACCGTGTGCACAAAACTTTGTGTTGGTAACAATTTACTTACCAACACACCAAACTGACTAACACAAGCGAAAGTGATTTTTGTCCAACACACCGTGCTAAATATAGCTAAATAATTTACAAAAGTTTCAGTTGAAAAAGTGAAAACAAGGAAATAAATATTAATGATAAAACTACTTTACATTGTTTGGTCCATATTGAAAAAAATATGAATACTGCCATGGCCAACGTAGCAAGCGTAAGACAAGAGTTTAAAAAAAACAAGGCATTCTATTTAAGCAAAAATTAAAAGGGATTACTCCCAGCTTTAAAATTTGACAAAGAGGAATATCCGTGGAAATTTAAACAAATGATTAGGATATCCGTGAACCACTTTGACACATTACTGGAATTAATTCACAAGAAAATTGCAACTACTCGGCCAACCTTTGCAAGTATTACGGCGGAGCAGAAGCTCTTAATTACATTATCTTATTTGGGCAATGATCGAGGCTGAATTTAATATTTACGAAGCCAAAATTGTCAATGCGGAACAAAATGAAATGGTGGTTTTGAAACTAACGTCAAACCGAGATAAATTTAAATAACAGAAAAAAAAAAAATATAAATAGAAGAAAAAAAAAAACAACAAATACTCAATTACCGAGAAATCGGTGGACAATGATAAGAAAAATAAACAAAAAAAAGCAGTGCATACACAAACAGATTCGCAGTTCTCGCAAGCGCTGAAAACGAGGAAATGGACCTAGAAGTAAGTTCCATTCCAGATTCTCAACAACCGTCCACAAGTGCGGCCGCTGCCACTGCTAGGCAGAACAAGGTAAGCAATGCGCAAAAGGCACTGCACAAACCACCGCCAATAGTTCTGTCGGATATCGTGAGTCTTCCAGAACTGTGGAGCGATCTGGAACAAGCAACGGAACTGGGCCTGGACAAATTAGAAATCAGATCCTCACAGGGTGGAGTAGTACGGCTGTACGCGAAGGACTCTGACTCATACAGGGACACCACGCGGAAATTGGACGAACTGAAAGTGGAATACCACAGCTATCAACTGAATGATGGCATGCCATATCGGGTGGTTATCAAAGGGCTGCACCACTCTACTACCAGTAAAGAAATCACCAGCCACCTAAGCAAGCTTGGGCATGACGTGCTCCACGTGTTTAACCCCAAAAACCGATCCACGGGTGAACAAATGAACCTGTTCTTCATAAACCCTAACTGCGAGGGCAATCACCCTGCTAACTACAAGGGATGCAAATACTATCAAGAAAACGTGCTACGCAACCAGCATAAAACAGGTAAACCCAAGACAGCCCGGATATACCCTAAAGCACAGCCACTCTTCACCACCCATAACGCCCCAACACTTGCCGGGGCGCCTCTACAGTTATCGTGGGCAAGCAAAACACATCTCATAGCGTCAGCCTACTACAAGACAGCAGGCATACCAACATCAACATAATGACACCCAAATCGCTCATTGGCAATCAAACGACACTGGTACTGAGGCGAAACTCGACGGTCTTATTCTCTCCATTACTTCACTAAACAAGACATTCGAGAAATGCAGTCACAAATGCTGCAAATGCATAGTCAAATTCTGGCCCTGCTCATCGCGCAATCTTCCTCGACATGACTCCCCTGGGCATCCTCATTTGGAACGCCAATGGCGTCTCCAACAAGTTGCACGAACTTGAATGCTTCGTGCAGAGCTACAACATCGACATTCTACTGTTGAGTGAGACTCGGCTAAAAAGTTATAGGACGCCAAAACTCCATGGGTTCTCCTCTTACTCCGCTAACCACCCAGCCGGGAGATTTGCTAAATTTGGGTCAGCCATCATGATCAGAAATAGCCTCAGACATTTCGCAACTACGCCCCTATGCACCGAAAAAGTCCAGATCGCCCGTGCAACCGTCTACACTGATCTACTTTTCCAACAGTCAGCCGTGATACTAATATCGCCATCTTCCAACGAAGCCTCAACGACTTCATCCATCCGAACATGGAAATCACCTCAGGCCAGGATATCGATCTCGCCCTGGGATTATTTACTCGTAAAATCCATAGCGCAGCCGCGGAGCCCCATTCCAGATCTTCACGTATGACTGGCGGCTCAATAGGACTAACAAACGAACTACGTATCCTCCTCTCAAGGAAGCGTCATCTCCGAAAGATCTTCATGAGCACCCAACATCCACAATCCAAGCTAGAATGGCGCAGGCGCAAAAAAACAAGGCCTCCGGCCATGATAGGATTTGCAACAACACAATCAAGGCACTGCCAACGAGAGCGCTTCTTTTTCTGGTGATGATATTCAACGCCATAATAAGAGTGCAACACTATCCGTCTCAATGGAAGTTGGCCATTGTGATCATGATCCATAAACCTAGAAAGCCAGACTACGACCCAACATCGTACCGGCCGATAAGTCTCCTGCCTTCGATCTCAAAAGTATGGGAAAGCCTGATCGCCGCCCGAATTTGTAGTATCGCTGACACGCGTAACACTCTTCTGGATCACCAATTTGGGTTCAGATCTGATCATGGCACTATAGAACAGCTCCACCGAGTGTTAAACCACATCCTAGGCTCTTTCGACTCCAAAGAATACTGTAATGCGATCTTCATCGATGTCCAGCAAGCCTTTGACCGAGTTTGGCATATGGGCCTTTTGGCTAAGATCAAAGAAGCTCTCCCGGCTCCATACTTCCTGCTACTGCGTTCCTGTTCCTACCTAGATGGGCGTAAATTTTATGTCAAAGTGCGCGACTGCTTATCCGCTACACAACCAGTTCAAGCCGGAGTGCCTCAAGGCAGTGTACTGACCTGTTAACACTGGACCTCCCAACACCTGACGCCATGGGCTGATGGGCATCGCTGCTGAAAAAATGCTGCTCGCATCTTACCCTGACGATGTAAGCGTCTTTTACTCCGCAAGTTGCGAATACGAAGCTGCTGATGGACTCCAGGAGTATCTCCACGCTTTCGAAACTTGGGCGAACAGATGGAATATAAAGCTCAACGTCGAAAAATGCACAAATGTGTGTTTCACTCTAAGACGCAAAAATCCGCCGGCCATCCATCTAGGCGGTGCTGCCATGCGACAAGACCACAAGGCGAAATACCTTGGACTCGTCCTCGATAGAAGGCTCACATTCAGAGAGCACATCGCAGCGGCTGTTGGTATCTGCCGTTCCAAACTTAAGAAGCTACACTGGCTTCCAACAGCCGAAGCGAACTCACACTTCGCAACAAGCGGACAATCTACCAACAGGTGGTTGCGCCTACTTGGCGGTACGGTATCCAAATCTGGGGTATCGCAGCAGCAACGAACCGCAAACGGCTGCAGACCATGCAGAATAAAACCTTGCGCCTAATCACTGGCTGCGACTGGTATGTTCGCGGCTCTATCCTGCATCGAGACCTTAATTTAACTACCGTTGAGGACCAAGTCTGCTTTTTCTCCAGCAGATACAATGACCGTTTGTTAAACCATAAGAACCGGCTGGCCAGACCCCTCGCCACCACAGTCCCTATAAGGAGACTCAAACGACGTCACTTTGGACATCTATTCTATATAGAATCTGGCTTCGGCCCTTGTTATTGTTATTTTATGTTAATTATGGTTAATCCTAGAAACACTTTTTGGTAAACACGTTCAAAAACTGACGATTTACAACTACACCAGGTGTCTCATAGCACAATATGATATGCTGATTAATACCTAATCAATAATATATAACAAAAAAAAAAAAAAAATTATCATATTTATGACATATTATGAAGTGAATACATTGAGAGACTGAATTTAATTTAATTTTTTAATTTTTAACTGTGCTGCAATTCGATTCGGAAAAAAATTGCCTTTGCCAAACCTTCAGTGCGTTCGTAAACAGTTGAACAGAAGCTAATGATAACTTTATTTTATGTGGGAATTATTACCACATCGTATACAACAACTTTAGAAAACTTAGTTCCACGCACAGTGGTAAAATGCACAATACAAAATACAAACGAGTCCTAATTGCTATAAAAGAGGAATTACCAAACTCGGGTGGACAGTATTAACTACCTACCACAAATTTGTGAATCTGAAAAACATGAAATGCGCCAAATTTAGCGAGGCAATCGAGGCTTTTTGTTCTCAGGAATCTGATTTGCCGCGCTAGTAAATTGAGGTCGGGAATATTCCTAAATTAATTAAATGCAACCGTGTGCTCAAAACTGTGTCGGTAACAATTTACTTACCAACACACCAAACTGACTAACACAAGCGAAAGTGATTTTTGTCCAACACACCGTGCTAAATATAGCTAAATAATTTACAAAAGTTTCAGTTGAAAAAGTGAAAACATTGACATTTAAAATGGCCCCAAAAAAAACTTTCGAAAAAGGTGCATTAGTGTTCGCGAAGATCAGAGGATACGTTCCTTGGCCCGGCCGGGTAATTGGCCATATAGGAAGGAAATACCAGGTGGAATTCTTCGGGACCGGCGAAATATCGAACAATGTTGATGGATATTGGATTTATAATTATTTAGAAAACAAAAGCAGATCCATAACTCCAATATGTATTGCGCATCAAAAATATATTGAAGAAACAGTGCAAGAAATTGAAGCTGCGTTGTTGAAGCAATGCGAGATTGATGTGGCACCCGAGGCAACCGCCATTGCTGACAAGGAAATAAATATTAATGATAAAACTACTTTACATTGTTTGGTCCATATTGAAAAAAATATGAATACTGCCATGGCCAACGTAGCAAGCGTAAGACAAGAGTTTAAAAAAAACAAGGCATTCTATTTAAGCAAAAATTAAAAGGGATTACTCCCAGCTTTAAAATTTGCCAAAGATTAATATCCGTGGAAATTTAAACAAATGATTAGGATATCCGTGAACCACTTTGACACATTACTGGAAATAATTCACAAAAAAATTGCAACTACTCGGCCAACCTTTGCAAGTATTACGGCGGAGCAGAAGCTCTTAATTACATTATTTTATTTGGGCAATGATCGAGGCTGATGAATTTAATATTTACGAAGCCAAAATTGTCAATGCGGAACAAAATGAGACATGTGTAAGCAGTTTAGAGAGTTTAATTGACAACAACATAGAACTAACTGGGTATGCCAAATAGTCGTGTTACTACATGTGCACTAGAAATTCATATATTAGATGTAAACAAGACGGTCTAAAGGCGTCCCTATCGACTCAGCGCAGATGAAAAGCTGCTAGTTCGAGACAAAATAGAGCAAATGAGAAAGGTCAATGTAATCCGTCCGAGCAATTCGCCATTTGCCAGTCCAATGTTATTAGTTAAGAAGAAAGATGGCAGCGAGAGATCGTGTATTGATTACCGCGAGTTGAAAGCGAATACAGTGTCCAATACATATTCATTGCCGTTAAAAGCAGATCAAATAGACCGACTACGAGGTGCCAAATATTTTTCCAGTCTTGACATGGCTAATGGATTTTATCAGATACCGATTCACCCCGACTCTGCTGTGCGAACAGCGTTTGTTACCCCTGAGGGACAATTCGAGTTTCTAACGATGCCATTTGGGTTGAAAAATGCGTCGTCAGTATTTCAGCGTGCCATTGTATGAGCGTTGAGTGAGATAGTGTACGTCAGCATTAGGATCAAAATATCATTCATATAAGACACAGGCGGTGTAAAATGCTATGAAACATTTCCGACATTATCTACAGGGTAGAAAAATTTACCCTATATACAGACTGAAACTCACTGAAAGCAAGTCGAACTTAATCCGAATTGACTCCTAGGGTACATTGATGGTGGGCATATCTGCAGTCGTTTTACTTTAGTGTAAAGTATCGAAAGGGGAATCAAATGGCTCATGTAGTTTTTTTATCAAGAAATCCCATCCCTGAAACATCGAAAGCCATAAGTAAAATGACAGAAATACGAATTGACTTGGCAACGATAACCGATAATTGGTGAATAGCAGAACAGCAACGTGACTCAGATATAGTAAAAATCACAGCATAATTGAATAGCAATGGAATACAGGAGAGTATAGAAAGAACTTACGAGCTTAGAGGTGGATTGTTATACACGAAGCTATAACGCATCTTGATCGGCAGAAAACGCTTGATAAAGTCTATAAACAATACTGGTCTGAGAACATGTTCAAGTATGTTAGAAAATTCGTTGAGAATTGTAAGACTTGTAAACTATCTAAGCCCCCTCAAGCGAGGCACAAATGGAGTTACATCCCATACCCAAGATAGACATACCATGGCACATAATCCACGTTGAATGATCTGAAGGAATATATTATAGTTCAGATTGACACATTCACAAAGTTTGTGGCCGTGCATAATTATTTTCGAATTGAAGTGAAAATTGTGAAAAGATTTTCAATTAAAGGTAAGACATCAAGTGTTTGTCTCATTTGTAGTTGGACATGTTTTTTCATTCATTATATTTCAGATGTCACGAAAAGAAATAGAAAAAGCCGAGTACGACACAAACGTTCTGGAATTCCTATGCGAGTACAAAAAAGAAAAAGTGCTTCTATTTGAACTCGATTCTGACGCCACGAAGGCTAACAAGAAGGCCCATAATAAAGACGCTCATCAATCGGCGTACTGGCGTCTAGCGCAATATCTACAAAGCAAAGGTGTCGTTGATGCCAACGAGCAAGTTGTGAGGACTAAATTTCGAAATTTAAAAAAAAATATACAATGCGGCAGTGAAAACCGTTACCAATAACAAACGATCAGGATCAGACGGCATATCGCATTTAAAACCGTCATTATATTATTACGATGTAATGAATGAGGTGTACATCAATAATACAGTGAGTTGTATTTGTCGGAGATTAAGCTAGGTCAACATGGCCAGCACCATTATGCTTAAGAGAATACTGTTAATTAGCGACCAAATTATATATGTTGAACCGGTACATTGCTCCATGACACCGAAGGAAAGACTGCTGATAACGTTATATTATTTGGGAAGATGTATAACGTTCCAAGATCTGTCAAATATGTTTTATGTGTCGAGGGCAAGGATCCGGACCACCATATTAATAACACTACTGCAATTAGAGATACACATCTAATAAAAATGCCACGCACTGCCGATGAGTGGCAGATAGTTGCGAATGAGTTTTGGCAGAAATCCAATTTTCCCAATTGTTTGGGGGCAGTGGACGGCAAACATTGCACCATTAGGAGGCCGCCAAAAAACCCAAAACACTATAATATGGATTGTGATTCAGTATAATTGTATGACCGTAACTAAAATGTCTTGTCTTTCAGAAACGAATGCTGTTGTTTGCCGGTACAATGGCGAACAGAAAATGTACGATTCGTTTGCTAATTTAATATGCTTTTGGTGTTGATATAGTTTATTCAATTATGGTGCTGGGTTGAATGAAAAAAAAAACAAAACGTTGTTGAGCAATGACGGATAGTTAATCGAGAACGATGAACTCCGCAGGATGGCCGTGTTAGAGCGAAACAGCAAAATCAAGACCTACGCTGTTTTCGTTGGTTAGTTTGACAGAACTAGATTATAGTACATTAAGTTTACTCGGTCCGTTTTTTCGGTGTTGGGAGAAGTAATGTAAAGAGGCAGCTCTGTGTGTCGGAATGTAACGTACACAGATCGAAGTGTGTGGCGATAGATATTGTCAAAAAATAATTGTGCTCCATTTTTTTTGAAAATAAAATAACTTTTAAGTAATCAGTTGTTTTTTTTTTTTATTACGTTTGTTCGTCTGTAGATGACTTATTTTAATATTCTTAGATGGAAGCACTAAGTGCAAAACAGCAGGCCAGTCTGGATTTTTTAAAAGAATATAAAAAGGAACTTCGCTTCTTATCTAATCTAAAAGATGGAGCGACGACGTCACAAAAAGCCGAACATCAGGCGTTGAAAACTGCGGCCTACGCCGGGCTTGCAGAATATCTGCAACGTAATGACGTCGCCGAAGCCGATGACAAAAATGTTAAATATAGTTTCAAGAAATTACATAACCAAAACATCAGGACCAGATAATGACGGAGACTGACAGCTTCAAAACACAAACGTGACTCGCAATACAAGTGTGAAATACATTTTATTATTTGTTTTAATATTTAAAATTTATTAATTACAGAATGGTAACACACTGACACCACGACTACTTTCTTCAGGGAGGAAGAGAAAAATTGTCGCATCATCAGTACAGAATGTGCCTGCTATATCGAACGATATAACGAATTCGCAAGAGACTTTGAGAACACTTTGCAATGCAAGAAACTCTGCAATGCGTAAATTGGAGGCAAGAGTAACTTTTCTTGAAAACCTCATGAACGTATTATTTGAAGAAAATAAAGAGTAATTGATAATTACTTTTCATTTGAATTCTAATTGTATTAATAATTTTTATTACTTTCACTACTAGTCATCACATGAAATGTTCTTTTTATTTTAAGATTCGCATTTTTGATTAATTTTTAATATAATAATATGTATTGAATACAATATTTAATGAATAAAAATATCACTTAGTGTGTGTTCATTTAAGAAAATACTGTTGTTGAAAATTAAAATGCTCTACATTTTATTGAAGTCACTTATCTGCTGCTGCTGCTGGCCGTTTGAATTTAAGATAACGCGGGGATGACTCGTGGATGAGAGATGCCA
The DNA here is from genome assembly GCA_037044495.1 of Stegana nigrithorax. Taxonomy (NCBI): domain Eukaryota; kingdom Metazoa; phylum Arthropoda; class Insecta; order Diptera; family Drosophilidae; genus Stegana; species Stegana nigrithorax. The sequence continues at coordinate 4,880 of JBAMBQ010000525.1, read as the reverse complement.
TATATCACAAATGATACCAGGAGGGCCTATCGTAAATCGTAATGAAAATTACTATCATAAATGATACTAAAAATGATTATCATATTTATGACATATTATGAAGTGAATACATTGAGAGACTGAATTTAATTTAATTTTTTAATTTTTAACTGTGCTGCAATTCGATTCGGAAAAAAATTGCCTTTGCCAAACCTTCAGTGCGTTCGTAAACAGTTGAACAGAAGCTAATGATAACTTTATTTTATGTGGGAATTATTACCATATCGTATACAACAACTTTAGAAAACTTAGTTCCACGCACAGTGGTAAAATGCACAATACAAAATACAAACGAGTCCTAATTGCTATAAAAGAGGAATTACCAAACCCGGGTGGACCGTCACGAAATATTTTTGATGCCAAAAACAGGCATACAGTATTAACTACATACCACAAATTTGTGAATCTGAAAAACATGAAATGCGCCAAATTTAGCGAGGCAATCGAGGCATTTTGTTCTCAGGAATCTGATTTGCCGCGCTAGTAAATTAAGGTCGGGAATATTCCTAAATTAATTAAATGCAACCGTGTGCACAAAACTTTGTGTTGGTAACAATTTACTTACCAACACACCAAACTGACTAACACAAGCGAAAGTGATTTTTGTCCAACACACCGTGCTAAATATAGCTAAATAATTTACAAAAGTTTCAGTTGAAAAAGTGAAAACATTGACATTTAAAATGGCCCCAAAAAAAACTTTCGAAAAAGGTGCATTAGTGTTCGCGAAGATCAGAGGATACGTTCCTTGGCCCGGCCGGGTAATTGGCCATATAGGAAGGAAATACAAGGTGGAATTCTTCGGGACCGGGGAAACAAAGAGCAACATTAATGGATACTACATTTATGATTATTTGGAAAACAAAACGAAATTCATAACTCCCTTCCGTACTAGTCATCAACAATATGCGCGATGTTGCCGCACCAATGTCGCCCGCCCTACCTTCGGCCATTCCTGTGCCAATGAATACTTTGAGATCCTTCTGGAATGGCCCCTTTTATTGCTACCTGCTAACTATGCCAGCCTGTCACATAGCATGGAACCCCTGACGTACATTTTAACAAATCATAATCTCAAATGATGGACGATAAAATGAACAAAAATAATCAATAATCCGACTTATCACAGCAAAAAAAATGAATTAAGCGAAAAAAAGGATAGGTTCCCGTAATAAAACAAAATGATCACGAAATATTAGGTAAATTTAATAAAAAAATAAAAAAAATATACAATAGCGTGGTAAAATACTCGGGCAGATAAAAATATGATTCCTTACTTCAAAAAAAAAAAACTCTGCTAATGATTACAAAGAAAATTACTAACATTACAAAAAATACTAATAATAAAAAAATGGTAATATATGTTAGAGCGAAACAGCAAAAGCAAGGCCTACGCTGTTCTCGTTGGTCAGTCTGTCAGTACTAGATTATAGTACATTGAGTTTACTCGGTCCGTTCTTTTTCGGTGTTGGGAAAAGAAATGGAAGGAGGGCAGCTCTATACAGATGGCAACTCTGTAAAGAGGGCAGCTCTGTGCGTCTGAAGTGTAAGGTACACAGATCGAAGTGTGCGGCGATAGAACACAGAATTGTCGGAAATTAATTCTGCTCCATTTTTAAAAGAAAATAATTTTTTTCTCGTTTTTCTGAATTTTGTGAACGGATTTTGAAAAATTTAGTTCATTTGCATTGAACTTTAACATCAGAAGTGGGATCGTTTTCGCGCCTATAAATTTCTACGGTTTCGATTCCATTTTTCCCGTTTTGCGGCATCAATATTTTTCGCAGCCTCGATCGTTTTCGCGACCATTGTTGTGTGACATAAAACATGGCCAATAATGAAAAAAATGCAGGTGAAGAACCAACGGGTTCCGCAGTGTTGAAAGAAAACCGAAGGAAAACTTTGTCATCACCGCGGAAGCAATTGCCAAAATTTTGCAAGCTTCACGAAGCGAACGTGACAACAAGGATTCAGCAGGCTTCCCATGCTTTGATCCTGACCATTCGCGAACCGATATACAGAAGTGGTGCGCTGACGTCGACGCCAGAGTATTGCGTGACGGTCTACAGAATTATGATGTCATACCCAGGGTGCAAGCTTCTTTGCTTGGAAGGGCAAAGGGTTGGTATACGAAGTACGGTTACCAACACTACGATTGGCGGATCTACGCGCTTCATTAGTACACACTTACTCGAACGGTACGGACATAGTGGAACAACTACGTAAAGTCGCTAATTCGGAAAGTTGTGAGTACTGCACATATACTGATTTTGTGATGGAGAAGGTGTCTCAGATAAATAGACTGCCTTTTGAAATACCTGAAGATAAGATTGTGAGGATAGTCGTTGGGTGTATATCCGAGATCGGGTTAAGAAATTCGTTAACGTTTGTCATGCCGACTACCGTGCAGGGTTTGATTGACCATATGACGGCTATACGAGAGAAGCCGAGGTCTAGACAATATCCTTCGACTCAACGTTTTTCGTCTTTTAAACCAGCTCCGATGCGTAGAACTGATGATGAGCCCCCGTTTCCTCAAAACGTGCGCGAATAGATAACAACGATATGCGGTGTTTTGGGTGCGGAAAGCGAGGCCACATTAGAGCCAGGTGCAATGAAAAAACGGCGCCGAACGATAGTGCTAAGAAGGTCGAAGATAATGCCGGCAAGATTGCCAGTTGTACCTTCTGCGGCAGACAGGGCCACAGAGAGACAACTTGTTGGGCTAAAGAAAGGGCCGGGAAAAAGAGCGTCAATATCTGTAAAAACATTTCGCTAGCAAAAAGCTATACTCCGGTGTTAATCAATAGAAAACTGTGTCGTTGTTATATGCGATATTATTTCAACGCATTGGCGAGAGGCTACATGTGGTCACCTATTATAGCCGAGCCACCAAAGAATATGAAAGGAATTACCATAGCTACGAACTGGAAACCCTCGCCGTGGTAAATTCAATAAAACATTTTCGACATTACCTGTTAGGCGTAAAATTTTCATTGGTCACTGACTGCAACGCATTGAAAGCTACGAAACAAAAGAAAGATTTGTTATCAAGGGTAGCTAGTTATGGAAAGGAAAAGCTTTGTTGCATGTGGACTACCTGAGTCGTAATACACCTGTCAAACTCAGCTACCAACTTAATTATACGTCTGAGACTTGGTTGCATGTTGAACAAGAAAATGACCCTGCTACTGTCGAAATCATTGAGAAAATCAAAAGTGGCGACGCGAACACACGAGCGCAGTACACCTTGAAAGGTGGGATTTTGTACAGAACGGTCGATGGATCAAATAAAATCTACATTCCGCAACAATGTCGACTGTCGTTGATGAGACGTTTTCACGAAGACAATTGCCATATAGGGTGGGAAAAGACTCTAGCAAAGATGAGAGAACATTTTTGGTTTGACGTTATACATGCCGATTTCACGGGACCGTTCGATGGGAGAAGCCAGCGTTACATTTTTATTATTATCGATGCTTTTATCAAGTTTGTAGTCTTATTCCCATGCAAGACTCTTAAAGCTACAGAATCAACTCAGTTGTTTTACAATTACGTCATGCTCTTTGGCGCACCGCGTAAGCTTATAAGTGACGGTGGAACAAATTTCACCAGTGCAGAATTTTAAGGTCTCTGCAAGTCATTTGGGATAGAATATCACCTAATTGCACGAACCGATACAGGAACAAACTTCGAATGGGTTAATTACGTCGGTCGTGTGCAATTGGCCCTTAATACGACAGTTAATAAAACAACTGGAATTTCTCCTCTTAAAGTTCTGAACGGAATCATTGGGCGTACCCCAGAGATAGGTGCTCTTTTATCGGAACTGGAAATTGAACCACAGTATGACGACGTAGAAGCTACGAGAGCTTGTTGAGAGACGAATCAAAGAAAACAGTGCCCGTATGAAAGTGCGATTCGATGCGACAAGCCGACTCGGTTAAATATAGGCGAGAAGGTAGTCTATTGCAGTAACCAGATCCGAAAATCAAAATTGCAAGCTTATTATCGTGGGCCCCATGAAGTGGTCGGTGTCTTGCCGAACGATCGCTGTAAACTGAAAAGAGGGTATTCGAATACCATAGTGGTGGCTGCTAGAGACGTAATTCGGCCGGTGAATCAAAAAGAGACCCACCCAAGAGGTCGAGAGTAAGAGTAACTAATGAGGTAAGAAGAGTCTTATAAAAACGATATTGCTGCAATTCATGAACAAGCTTAAGATGGCCTCTGAGCCACGGTATTCTGTAATTGTGTTGATTTTGTGTAGAATACGTAGACAAGCGGAAGATTGCCTCTGAGACACGGTGTTCTGTAATTGTTTTGACCTTGCGTAGAATGTGTGGACAAGCGGAAGATTGCCTCTGAGCCACGATATTCTATGAGCAGGTGTTGACGATGAATTTAAATTCATGGGCAAACTTAAGATTGAATCTGAATTGTGATTCGGTATAATTGTGTGAACGTAACTAAAATGTTTTGTCTTTCAGAAACGAATGCTGTTGTTTGGCGGTGCAAGGGCAAAAGGAAATGTGCAATTTAATTGCTAATTTAATAAGTTATTTTTCAATATCTTTGGTGGGGGTATACTTTATAAAATTATGGTGTTGGGTTGCTTGTTAACAAAATAAGAAAAAAAAAAAAAAAAGATATAAAAGAAACGTTGTTGGGCGATGACGGATAGCTCATCGAGAACGATGAACTCCGCAGGATGGCCGTGTTAGAGCGAAACAGCAAAAGCAAGGCCTACGCTGTTCTCGTTGCTCAGCCTGTCAGTACTAGATTATAGTACATTGAGTTTACTCGGTCCGTTCTTTTTCGGTGTTGGGAAAAGTAATGGA
>JBAMBQ010000504.1:0-27764 GCA_037044495.1 Stegana nigrithorax | reverse complement strand
TCTTTCGAATACTATTATCTGATTTTCGTTTAATTTAATTTTCTTATTACTTCTAAGTCTGTCTTTATTCCGCAGTATGTCTGTTGAAGGATTAGATTCTGTAGCGAAATCTCTAATAAACCTGCGTTAGAATGAGGTCAGAACTAAAAATCGTTCGGCCCTATTGTTCCATTTTCGGTCACATATCCTAAGAAGGTAATTTTTGACTTAGTTTATGTCTTTACCCTCGATAACGAATTTCTGTAAGCAAATTCCAATAGCTTGCTCTGTGGTTGTTGTTGTTTTTGTTGGTCTTAATTCTTAAAAATAAATGATTTAAATATTGACTCATTCATCCGATGTCAAATAGAAAAAAAAAATTTTTTAAATCAAAACAAGATAGTATAAGCTAAAATTATTAAACCACAGATCAAAAGAGGCACTTATCAAATGACGTAAATATAACGAGCACTACAACTTAATTCTACCAGTTTTTTTAAGCGTTGCAACCGTACAAAGGAAAGCCGAATTTTGTATATACTCCCGATTCACAATTTAAAACTTGAGGCTCGACTTAAACCATGTGGCCAGCCTCACATAATATTTCAAAGCAAGGAGGAACCCAACCCCCAAATAATATTCACTTTAACTGTTTCCATTATTTACACAGTAATTCTCATCCGATATGGAGAGAAAAGGTTTATCTATGGAAAAGTAAGATATATAATTAGTTGTAATTAAATGATCGATGTGACGAGCAAAAACAGCATCGATACAGACGCTACTGCTTTCTTGTAATAGGTTATTCAATGAGTCCGTACTATAAGTAAGAAAACAAACAAAATTTTGACAAAACTCGATTTTATTATTCAACATAATTGCCTTCGAGGGCGATACATCGAGTATAGCGATTTTCCAACTTTTTGATACCAATTTTGTAGAACGATTTATCTGTTGCCTCAAAACAGGTCTGCGAAAGCCGGCGAATAAGATGGATGTGGAAGCAGCCGGCGATCATACAATACCATTTTGTTTATTTCCTTAACCGTTTCTGGCGTTACCGCTTAATTTGGACGTCCACTGCATTCTGCATTGTCGGTGTTTCTTTGACCATATTTAAATTCAGCCAACCAACGTTTTGTTGATTTTATGATGAAACGGAGTCCTTATAACACTTTTTAAGCCATTTCTTTGCTTGAACGGTATTTTTTCCCGTCAAGAAGCAGTGTAAAATTAAACGAAATTGTTTTTGATCCATTGTTTTGAAAATCAAAGACTTATGAGTAGAATATCATGAAATTTTAACAGATTTTTCTTGAAGGTTAGTACTATGTAAATAAAAATCAAATGAAAAAAATTCTAGTAACGCCACCTATATGTCATCCTATGGACTTTTTGAATGGACTGTTATATGCAAACTCCTCCGGAACGCACAGCTTTGTATATTATATTTACAAAGTGAAAGCGAGGTTGAATGAGTATCGGCACGAATTACAAGATTGCAACAAATGTCTCTAATGGTTTTGAGTTTATGTTTTTTTAAACTAAGAAACTCCCCTCATATTATATGGAAACTTTTATTTACGCGAGTTTTCGAGGAACATATTTTTCGCGTAAAAACAGAATTAGGTATACTAATTGCTGGTAATGTTTACGATCATATTCATATATATTGTTGTAAGTTGCACCTTGTGATTTATGGATCGTAATTGCGCATGCTTCCATGTACTTATGGAAATGGCTTTCGCTTGCATGAGATAGTTTTACTTTTCAATTGGATAAACCCAACGCGCGTACTAAAAGGTACCCAGCCATGTTGTAATTCAGGGTTAGAACGAACATGAGCATCGCACTTAGTACGTATTATTTTACCAATTTTGTCTTATTATCATATTTATCATCTCTATATAGTGAATCGCAATTATATTTTGTATTTTTACTGTGCAGAAAGAAAACCAAACAAATTCGGGAAAGTGTTTGTCTACATATTATTTAAAAAAAAATCTAGACTCAATTGTGGCTTTTTCATCAGGCAACAAACTGCCTCCGGCACTAATTTTCGTCAGGATACCTAAAAATGTAACGTCAGATTAACGCAAAAAAAAAAAAGAAATTGGTTTTGCTGCGTTTGTATATCGATGTTTGACACACGCCGCTCGGAATGTATGTAACGCTTCAATTGAGAGATTCACCACTTTTTTCTTATATTGCTAGTCCTAAAAGCTGAATATATGGTTGTACTATTAATATGTCATTCTATTTGCTGAACAATATTCTTTGGAAGTCATCACATTCTCTCGCTTGCCTACAATAGAAGTAATTTTCTCAAGTGGCGCCATTCGTATGTCATCATTATTTCCATTGATTGAAATTATCCGTTGTATCTTTAGAAGTATTTTTCATTCTTATCATCAAGCGATATGTCATCGCTGTCATTCTCAATAAACAATTCTCTAGAATATTGGCAATGTCGATTGACGGCTCAAATTCTTTGCGTGCTTCCATTATTTCATTCTCTTTTTGGTTGTATAAGAGAACGAATTTTGATCGGGCAGATCTACTTCTTCATTTGTAAACGGCACATGCAGGAGAACCATCTCACGCTTGTATTCGTTGAGTTTATTTATATCACAATTGCAGTAACGAATTATTTATGATTTTGCCCGACATTTATAGTCTCCAGTCTTTGTCCTATAGAACGAAACAGTAAATTGAGCCAAAGATACCGATTTTCAATTATCAGGACGTCGTTCGTATTGCCCTATCTGGCCTTCTCTCCATATATCTATTGAGTCCCCAGCAAGTTATTCTTTTTCCATTTCTGAGTGTATCATGTATCATTTTATTTACATCAACAGGCTCGTTAATTACTTGGCCAATTATTCCTTTTGAACCATGTAAAAATTAATATTTTGCGGTGGCAAAATACATTTTAAAAAATTTTTATTTTTAGTGAATTATTTATTGAGAAACTTATTTTAGTCGTCAGCCATTTCTTAATTCTCTTTAAAAAATAAGATTATAATCTTTGATATTGGCTTATTTATACATAGTATTTTGAGCGAGGTCAAAATTAAATCTTTCAGTTTTCCTTTGTTCTTTAGGATATTTACTATGGCACTATTTTTGTGCTTTTAATTGATGATTGAAGTGTGTAAGATTCTGGATTAAGTGTAAACGATATGTTTTATTTAATACTGCAGCTGATTTTAATTTTTATGTCAATGTATAGTTTGGCTGTTGATAGTAAATGGTGACGGATATGTTAACTTACATACCAAAGTCTACGGATTTTCATGAACGGTATACGAAGCGATACCAATCGTTGGTGATGTTATTTCAAGTGGCGGAAGTTGAGTTGGATACACAAGACATCTGAATTCGTTCGAGCGAGAATGGCGTGGTATTTTAGTCTTCAAAAGCATTTTCTAACATGTGTTACATACGACAAATTCAGTCACATTTTCCTTTATGTTTCTCCCAAAAGTTGAATACACTTACTAGGCGGCTTACGAGGATCATTTTTGAACCAAGTACTGTCGCATATTGAGCATCGAAATTCAAAGGGTTATCTTTAAAACGTTTTACAAATTCACTGTCAGTGATTACATGTTCAGATATGAATTGCATTTGTACTGGTTTAATTACTTTTCTGGTTCAATTTCTCCATGTAAACGTTATTTATTGTTTTCTTTTTCAGCATTCTTCTTTTTATACCCTGTACCAAAAAATGGTAAAGGGTATATTAAAGTTGTGCAACTGTATTTAACAGGCAGAAGGAGGCGTGGTAGACCCCACAAAGTATACATATTCTTGATCAGCATCCAAAGACGAGTCGATCTAGCCATGTCCGTCTGTCTGTCTGTCTGTATGAACAAACGGATCTCGGAAACGGTAAGACCAACAACCACCAAATTCGGCACGAAGACTCTCCCAATCCATAGGCATAACAAGTTTATTTTTTTTTCGATATTCGACCTATAACATATAGCTACCATAGGAACGATCAGCCGAAAATCCACATTTAGTAACCAAAACCCTTTTCTTTTTCAAGATATCATTACCAAATTATGTATTTAATAGTTTTACCTAATGCCTAATGACATATCTAAAAATGATGAATATCGGTTTACTATATCATATAGCTGCCATAGGAACAATCGGCTGAAAAGCAACATTTACTGACAAAAAACTTTTTTGTTCATTAAGATATCGTTACCCAATTTTGGATTTGATTATTTTAAGTAATATCCAATTATATTTCCGGATATGATAAATATCGATTTACTATAACATATAGCTGCCATAGGAACGATCGGCCGAAAAATGGCTTATACAAAAAAAAAAAAATTTTTTTTTTTCTTAAGAGATCCTTACATAATGAATACAAAATATTAAAGCAACAAAAAAATATATTCAGTTTTGGATTGGGTACAGGGTTTTCCATAGTCGGTTACGCCCTCTGCCTTTCTAGTTATAATTACTTTTTCGGTTTTCCGAAACTTTCCTTTTCATTTCTGTTTGTTCCTTTGCTTTTAAAAACTCTTGATACTTCCGTAGTGCCTCAAGTGAAAGCATTATTTGTCAAAAATGTCCCAAATTCTTCGCTTTTCTTTTCTGATAAGTTCTTATATTTTTCAATAAATGAATTATTCGTTTTCTCTTGACATCGCAAGTTATTTTGTTTATTTTTTTTTTTTCGAAATTGTAAATTATTTTCCTTCTTAAAAATGCAATATATTTTTGTTCGTTCGTAGTTCTGTATTTGCTATAAATGCCTCAAATTTTTCGCTTTCTTTTTCTGATAAATTATTGTGTTTTTAATAATTTAGCTATTTTATTTCTTTTGATTTTCATTTCCGGAATTTTCTGCTTTTTTCCTTCTTCAACATTCACTTCATTCTTGTTCGTCCGTAGTTCTCGAAGTGAAAACCGTATTTGTCAAAAAATCCCTAAACTTTATTATATTATATAAACTATATAGTTATTAGTTAATTGATAAATGACCACAAAGCGAACGAACGCTAGACGCAAAATGTGTGTAAGGGTTTCTAGAAGGTTCGAATTTAAAATAAAAAAAAAAAAAATATTTTCGAAATTATTTAAAAAAAAAAACCTAAAAGTCTACCAGTAGACTGGTAGCGAGTACCTGCGCTCCACGCAGTTACATTGTAACATAGTTTTATGTTTATTTTTATTTAATGTACCCACCCTTATTTGCAACAGCCATGTAAAGTAAATACGGCAATAAAAAAAGTTTCTCCTATACATCAACTACTACGATGTACAGGACTATCTCGATAAATAATAGATTGGATTACAATTGTAAATTTTCACATATTTGTGAATTACAAATGTTGCAGGCTTTACTGTCAATTTCGCTCACATTCTATTCTGTGCTCAAAGACAAAACTTCATATCAACATGCGGCACAAAACGTCCGTAACAACAACAACGACAATTAGTTGTTGTAATTGAACGTTTTTTCATAGCAATAGCAAACAGTAAGCATTCAAAACGTTCGTAACAACAACAATGACAATTAGTTGTTGTAAATGAACGTTTTTTTCATAGCAATAGCAAACAGTAAGCATTCAAATCGTTCGTAACAACAACAACGACAATTAGTTGTTGTAATTGAACGATTTTTCATAGCAGGCGATCGACAAGCACAGACGAACGTATGCACACTCAGCGACTGAGAGTCGGAGAACGTATTAAACAACGACCGTCGGGCTTGGTTGCTTGCTGCCGACTGAGCGCACTACGCATGCATGTAAATTTCACTATGCAAAAATGCTGCCGAATGAACTTCGGCCTTGTTTTCAACACGAACTATATTACTTCGTTCTTTACAAGTTGCTTGGTTTGTCAACGGCAGAGAGTCGGCAGAGTTTTGTTTTATAGTTTTGTATGGTGACGGTGACGAGTGACGGTGACGGTGACTCAGCAAATTTGTACTGAACACCCTCGTTACCGAGAGGATAGACATAAAACTATGTCAAAAAAAACTAGAAATCAGGGCTATAGTCGGGCGTAACCGACTATAGAAAACCCTGTACCGAAGCCAAAACTTAATATATTTTTTTGTTGCTTCAATATTTTGTATTCATTATGTAAGGATATCTCAAGAAAAAAAAATTTTTTTTTTGTAAAAGCCATTTTTCGGCCGTTCGTTCCTATGGCATCTATATGTTATAGTGCACCGATATTTATCATACTTAGGAATATGATTTAAATTTACTTAGAATCAATAAATCCAAAATTTGATAACGATTGCTTAATATACAAAAAAGTTTTTCTCAGTAAATGTTGTTTTTTGGCCGATCGTTCCTATGGCAGCTATATGATATAGTGAACCGATATACATAGTTTTTAGATATGTGATTGGGCATTAGGTAAAACAATTAAATCCCAAATTTGGTAAACATATCTTAAAAAATAAAGCGGTTTTTGTTACTAAATATGGCCTTTCGACCGATCATTCCTATGGCAGCTGTATGTTATAGATCGAATATCGAAAAAAAAAAATAAACTCTAAATAAACCTATGGATTGGCAGAGTCTTCGTGCCAAATTTTGTGGTTGTAGGTCTTACCGTTTCCGAGATCCGTGCGTTCATACGGACAGACGGACAGACGGACATGGCTATATCGACTCGCCTTTCGATGCTGATCAAGAATATATATACTTTGTGGGGTCTGCCACGCATCCTTTTGCCTGTTACATACATTTGCACAACTTTAAAATACCCTTCACCATTTTTTGGTACAGGGTATAAAAACGAACACAAATCTTTATTGTATAGAAAACTACTAAGCCCTGGCAGGCGTTAATCTGTGCTTTTCGGGTAATTAAATATTGAAAACACTGAAAATGATCAGAATATCAAAGTAACAATATAAAAATGCAACTCTGCCAAGCCGAAATGTTCGCTGAAATGTTCGTATGTTCGACCAATGTAGCCTCTCCTTAACAGTCCATTCAAAAAGTCCATAGGGTGACATATAGATGGCGTTACTATAATTTTTTCCAATTGATTATTATTTTGTTCTAACCTTCATAAGAAATCTGTTAAAATTTCATGATATTATTCTACTCATAAGTTTGTGAGTTGTTTTGATAAGAGTGACAGTAATTTTTTGATTTTCAAAACTATGGATCGAAAACAATTTCATGCTTTAATTACACTGCTTCTTGACGGGAAAAAATACCGTTGAAGCAAAGAAATGGCTTGCAAAGTGTTATAAGGACTCCGTTCTATCAGAAAAAACAATAAAATTGTAATTGTAATTGTGCGCAAGATGGGTGCCGCGATTGCTCACTGTTGACGTGTCACAAGTCAATCAAAACAATGGCCAAACTACATGAATTGAACTTCGAATTGCTCCCAATACACCGTATTCGCCATATTTGGCTTCCAGCGACTACTGGCTGTTCGCAGACCTCAAAAAAATGGCCACTTGTAAGAAATTTCTCTCGAATGAAAAGGTTATCGCTGAAACTAAGACCCTTTTTGAGGCAACAGATAAATCGTTCTACAAAAGTGGCATTGAAAAGTTAGAAAATCGCAATACTCGATGTGTTAAATTTCTATCTGGCAGAAACAGAGGTGAGGCAGTGAGTCTTGATGGGATGCACTGACCTCTTCGTTGAACGAAATAAATTCGTCCAAGCTATTAGTTTTGAATGTGCTATTTTCCGCAACATCCGCAGCTGCACTTTTGTTTTTTGAAAGTATTTTTCAATACTTTTGCTGGAATTTCAGTATTGAAAAATTCGAGGGCATTTTTGTCACTACATGTGAACGGCAAAAAATTTACACATTTGACACAGGTAATGACTAAATGTGTAAAGTCATTTTGTGAAACATTGTGAAATGTTGTTTTACGGGTCTATTTTGGTGTAGTCACAAAAAAGTTACTAATTTGTGACAGTTACAAAACTTGTACCGAATAACATTTTCACACAAGCAGTCATACCATGAACGTTTTAGTGTAAAAAAAAGCTCGTTAACCGCCTTAGCCAAAGCTTTAAAAAAATGCGTACTAAATATGAAATGAACATTTTGTATTTTTGTTTTAAATATAACATCAGCAGTAATTTTTATTTTTGTTTTCCGTTTGGCTTATAATTTCATTAAAAGAAGAAGTGCATAATTTCACGCTCAAAGTCAAAAACCTTACTTGTGACTTGCTTGTTACCTGCTTTTTCGTTCGGTACAATAATAGTGACGAAAGTTGCAAACAGAGCTTTATTTTGGTGACGAAAATACATATCGGTACAAAATAGATAGAACTACCTACAACATATGTAGGAAAATTTAGGAACATAATTGCATCTTCAATATCATTAAAATATGTGCAAGTGACCTTTTATGAGTCGAGGTCTAAAAAGAAAAGCAAATATACTTAATCAGCAGATCTGCCATCGGCAATAGTTTATGTTATGACCTGCCTTTAGTGATAGTGGGAAGTTATCAATTTGTTTTTTGTGCCAAGCCACATAAATACAGAAATGTAAAAAGAATTTTTAAATTAAATTAATTGCTCATATATATCAATTTTACTAGTATGGCTGTATTCACAAGCCATAATTTTTTTAATGAATTTTACTTACTGTTCTGAGCTAATTACTTAAACATTTATATGTGAACAAAAGCAAGTGTTGAATCGAAAGCTTTTTCCATTTGCACGAGAGTCAGGCCACATGCTGAGTAACTCGAATTTTTACTAAAAAACTTGAAAAATAATGCTTAATACACAAAACGACCACTTGGTTAAAATCAAAACAAGAACTCATTTTAGTATATAGAAAATGCTTACAAATATCTTCATAAAATGAGTTTTTACAAATGAATATTGATGCCTTTCTTAAATTAAGGTAGTTTGACCAAACAGCAAGCAAAACATACACAACGCAAGGCAAAATAAATGAAGTCACACCTATATTTCGTCACCTTAATGTAAAAAGGCTTTACCTTATGTTTTTTAAATTGTTCAGGAGAGTGAAAAAACGTTAGAAAAGCTTTAAAATTAATACAATAAATTTTTTTAGTTAACAATGTTTTATTAAAATTAACCTATTTATTACAATGTACTTTAAACCGTTTTTTGATATTTCGAATATTAAAATTTCGAAGGGTCTTTATGAGTTAGGGCTTTTTGTGTGTAGTGTTAATTCAAATGAATCAAATTATCATAAAACTAGCATTTTCACCCGGCGTTGCCCGGGGTACATTTATTTTTTCAAAGTATACAATACAGAGAGAAGATTAAATACAAAAAAAAAAAAAAAATTATATAAAACAAACTAATAATTTTTTGATACAAGAAACTAAAAATTTTCAAAGACAATAATAATGAAATAACGTAAGCTTTATTAATGGGAACATAATAAATTTTATTTATTGTAAACTTCCGTAAAGACAAAATTTCGAGTTTGATTTCTTTGGCCAGGAATAAGAAAAGTTTGATTCTGTGATAACTCAATTCGTGACAGGGCAACGTACAGCTGACCATGAGAAAACACTTCGTTGCATAGATCCTACACCAACAGTATTAAATGTTTGCCCTTATGACTTATTTATAGTAATGGCAAAACATGATCCAACTGGAAACTGTATTCATTTAAAAGTAAACGGGTAATCAATTGGTATCATTGGTATCCTCGGGATCATAGTGGTTTCACCTGATGCTGGACTTGTTAAAATAGTCACCTCTATAATATTGGGCATAAAACGCGTAATTTGGAGTCTTGTACCATTGCTTAATCTGGGCGGCTTATGGTTACGTAGAAGTATGATTGGTGTACCAATTTTAAGATTTAATTGATGTGATGGTATTACCGGGAGGGTTAAGAGTATTTAGGAATTCTGTTGGGAAGTGAACAACATCTTCTTGAGTTGTTACTGTGTAGAAAGATGTACATTTTTTGAATTCTGATGAAACTCTTTGCAAAACTGCATGGTTAATCTAGTCAGCGGCCGAATTTTTCGAAGTGACTAAAGATCGCTCGCTAAGCCAACTGGAGTGCATATTTTGAAAATTTGCAATATCTGGATAGACATTTTCAACAAGTTCTTCAATTGTTCTAACGCAGACTCCGACAACATCTGACATCGTAAACCATCATTTGTTATGGAGGTGCAACAATAGCCAATTTTTAGCAAATATTCTGCAAACTGATTAGAATGACAATTGCCATAAAGATGCACTCTCATATTGACAGATAGATTTAGTTTTTGTTAATGTGGCCAAATTCCAGACTTTTTTAAACACGCATTAACAATATTAAAGCGTGTTCCTTTAGGAACTACAAGCTAAATATGTCTAAAATCTCCAGTAAATACAAAAGTAATTCCGCCCATTATAGCCTGAGAATATCTTAAATCTTTAAGTGTGGTATTGACGGCATCAATATGAGTCTCGTGTGGCATCGTACATTAATCCCATATTATAAACGATGCTTTTTGAAGAACTTTAGCAGTGGCACTGTTTTTATACCCTGTACCAAAAAATGGTAAAGGGTATATTAAAGTTGGGCAAATGTATGTAACGGGCAGAAGGAGGCGTGGAAGACCCCACAAAGTATACATATTCTTGATCAGCATCCAAAGACGAGTCAATCTAGCCATGTCCGTCTGTCTGTCCGTCTGTCTATCTGTATGAACAAACAGATCTCGGAAACGGTAAGACCTACAACCACCAAATTCGGCACGAAGACTCGTCCAATCCATAGGCATAATAAATTTTTTTTTTTTTCGATATTCGACCTAGCTGCCATAGGAACGATCAGCCGAAAACACACATTTAGTAACCAAACCCTTTTGTTTTTCTGGTTATCGTTACCAACTTTTGGGTTTAATAGTTTAAGCTCATTCCCAATTTCGTATCTTAATATTATAAATATCGGTTTACTATATCATATAGCTGTCATAGGAACGATTGGCCGATAAACAACATTTACTGAGAAAAACTTTTTTGTTTATTAAGATATCGTTACTAAACTTTGGATTTAATATTTTTAGGTAATCCCCAATCATATTTCCGATTATGATAAATATCGATGTACTATAACATATAGATGCCGTAGGAACGATCGGCCGAAAAATAGTTTTTACAAAAAAAAATTTTTTTTTTCTTGAGATATCCTTACACAATGAATACAAAATATTAAAGCAACAAAAAAATATATTCAGTTTCGGCTTGGGTACAGGGTTTTCTATAGTCGGTTACGCCCGACTGTAGCCCTGCATTTCTAGTTTTAATTGAACATGCGCAGGTCTGTCCTGGTTGAAAATTTAGTGACAGCTTAAAAGTAGAATGAGCTGTTCTTCCTCCGTATAGAAGAGTGGCAGGAGGCCTGAAGAAGCGACCGCAACAGCAATTTTGTTTTCGCTTCGAACTTTAGTTAAAATTACTGAAGTGATGAACGTTTTACCTGTTCCTCCAGGTGCATCTACAGAAAAAATGTGTGCGGTCTTGTTGTTTACACGGTCAATTATCTTGTGGTAAATTAATTGTTGCTCATTGCAGTTAATTTTGGTTCGTTATCCTATACAAATTATCTCACGCGTATAGAAAACATTGTTAAATTGCGAATTTTCTCGGACAGTTTCTGGCAAACCAAAATCTCTTCAGCGCTTTTCTCCATATGAAAAAACCAAATTTTCAAAAAAATGTCGTTATTAAAATCCATATCGGGCTATAGTTAAAGTCGAATATTAAAACATTCAGAATAATTAGGATGTATAATATATACTCTTCCCAAGGCCGAGTCCTTTTTGATGCCGGGATAATTGGGAACATCCTGTGCACGTTTCCTCCATTGCTAAATCTTATTGGTCCAAGTTTAAAATGCCAGTATTTATTTGTAAAGTAATGTTTTTGAAAAATTGTCAACTGCACAAAGAGCAAAAAAGCAGTTAGCATAGTTGGTGGTGGTTGGTGTAGTATACGCTCCAGCTTATTTGACGTAAAATATACCCGTTGAGCATTTTCTAAGTGTACAGATTGATGAACCGCTGCTGGATAACGCTTGTGAATAGGAGATCCTAGTATTCTCCAAATTCCTTCTGACGTACTTAGATATCTGTCATTCAAAAAATTCTGTATTTCGTCTTTTTTACCTTTTACGGGAAATGTCGCTGCCGGAAATGTCGTTCCCTTTTTTTTTTATATGTTTTCGCAGACGTTGTGATAGCGCACTACCAAACTAGAGGACTTACGAAACCAGACCTAGTGTCTATTCCACAGCTACGACCGATAATGGTCAACGGCTTCTTTATCTACTTAACAAAAATTATAAGTACTAAAAGATTACAAAAATTAATTACAGTCAAACTTCCATAACTCACTCGAACTAAAACCAGTGGCAAAAGCTTTTAGGCAGCAAATAACATACAATTCTGCTTCCGTAACTCGAATTTCCATAAGTCGAATTTCTCCATAATTCGAAGAAAAATTTTGGCATGTGCATTCTCTAAATCGAATTGTTAGAGGAAATCCCCGATTATTTTAATTTTTTGTATTTTGTTTTGTAAACCTTGCGTTCGGGGGAATCCCGTAAATGAATGCTTTACTTCCTCAATTTGTTTTTACTTTTTTTGTGTGAGTCGTGCTTGATAATCAATGTGAAAAACAGTGTAAGATTACATATTTGCTATGGCGCCAAAACTTGTACTAAAATGTTTATCATGTAATAAAATCTTGGAATATTGATGTCAAAAATCAAACGATTGCGAATTGTTTCAAAAAAGCTGGATACGGCCAATGTTCTACATGGGACGAAGACGACGACATTCCCTTAATTTTCTTGAGTTATATTGAAGAAAATCGAAACTTGATGGAAGTTGATTACGAGACTTGGTTAACAGTAAATAATATAAATTCCAATGCTTTTTTTCAGCATTATGTGTGGACAATTGCACATCACAGTTTCCTACAGACGAAGACATTATTGAACATTATAGCTCTGAATTAGTGGATCCGATTTAAAGTGCAACGTAAAGTGATGAATAGGGTTCGGTGGAGGAAATCATTCATCATCCCTCCAAGAACAATATAGAAGACGCTTTCAAAACATTGAAAACACTGATGGTCATTATAAGGCTTTCAACAAACTTGAATCTCGTTTTGTTGTAAATAATAAAGTAAATTCTCCGTCACTAATTTCTGATTTTTTTAGTACTCTGTAACTAGTGAACAGTACCTACTTATATGATTTGAAATGAATTAATACACATACATATGTACATATGTATTCGTATTTTAAAATAAATATAAATACTATATGTAGGTACATATACATAATTGCAGCTTCTTTTAGCACACCTTAAAAAAAATTCTGTAAGTCGAAATCTCCATAAGTCGGACTTTTTCTTTGAATAACGTTGATTCGAGTTAGGGGAGTTTGACTGTAATACAATTAAAAACTAAATTAAAATTAATACAAATATACATAGTAAAAATTAAAATTAGATTCTAATTCTATATAATTTCATTCACTCTACGAGTAAGAAGAGATTTCAAAGTGTGAGGAGAGGCTATGTTAGAAAATAAATGATAATTAGAGTTATAAGCCAAACACACAACATAAAAGGGATCATGCTGTAAGAAAGATGATCGTGCAGTGTTTGGTCTAATAAGTAAATAATATCTAGTTGTACGCGAGGGCACGTTAAAATTAGTTTTCGCAAGGAGAAAATGAGAATAAACGTTACCGTTTATAAGATTATGAAGAAAATTCCAGAGAATTCCAGTTTAATCCACGTAACGCAAAAAGCAAAAATTGTTTTGGACAGATTCAATAGGGTTAGTATATGTTATGAGTTAGGGATTCCAAATACATGAAAATCGGACGAACCAAAGAAGTGAAAAGCTGCTTGGTGGTGTAAGGATTTTTAAATTCTTTAGCCCATCTCTTAATAAAGCCAAGAACATCTCTAGCTTTATTAGTAATCATGACAATGTGAGAACTAAAGTTAAGTTTCGGGCTCATTAAAACACCTAAGTCGTTAAATTCGTAAACACGGGTTAATCGTTTAAAGAGTAGGTATATAACAAAAGTTTGCTAGGATTTAAAGACATTACTTTACATATTCCACAATTTAGAAAAAGAAAATTATCATTGCACCATTCGGAAAGCTGATCGAGGTCTTCTTGAAGAGGAATCTGATAAATAAGAGAATCAAGAGTAAAACATAGTTTTACATCATCAGCGAACATAAGCACATGAGAATGCTTAATAACTGAGGGAAGATCATTTATAAAAATGTTAAAAAGCAAAGGACCTAAGCGGCTACCTTGAGGGATACCAGAGTAAACAAAAATATTTTTAGAGACACAGCCAATAAACTTAACTTTTTGGGTCCTAGAGTTTAAATAGCTGTCAATCCATAGTACAAGTCTGGGGGAAAGGCCAAACTTGGTAAGTTTTCCGAGGAGTAATGAATGGCAGACACTATCAAAAGCTTTACTAAAGTCAGTGTAGATTTACATTTATTACTGTGGACCTTTTTTTTGAAAAACCATGTTGAAAAGTACTTAAATTTGGAACAACTGAATGCTGAATGTGAAGGTTGATGAGTAATTATGTGTTCCAGGAGTTTTGGTATTGGGCATAGTTTAGCAATACCTCGATAATTAGATATGTCGATTTTGCTCCCTTTTTTAGAGAGTGGAAAAATGAAAGATTCGTTCCACACCGATGGGACCGATAAAGTCTCAAGGGAGAGCTTAAGTAACTTATAAAGGGTGATTTTTGAAGCGTAGTTTTTAAGAAAATTAAGAAAAATTGACCGATGATGCCACCAGCCCATAAACCACACCAAACTGTCGTTTTCGCGGAATGTATCGATAATTCTTGTATGGCATGCGGCTGTTCATCACTCCAGATGCGACAGTTTTGCTTACTAACGTATCTGTTGAGGCAGAAATGAGCCTCATCGCTAAACACAATTTTTCGATAAAACAGCGGATTTTCACAGAGCATGAATTTTGATAATAAATTTCAATAATTTGCAATCGTTCTCGTTTGTAAGTCTTTTTATGATTAAATGGTAGAGTATACTGAAACCTTTTCACTTTGGCAGATGGCGTTTGGACGCTAACTAACCAGTGCTGCCAACCTGAAAAACTTTACTTTTAAAAAAATCACCCTATATACGGGGAAAAGTAGCTTAATACACAACTTGGAATATTATTAGGGACAGCAGAAAACAATGGTTTGATAGAACTTAAATAGGAGCCGAGTAGGCTCTCATCAATAACTAGGCTATTATTGTATAAGAACTATCTGCAATTAAACTGGGTATAAAGTTTCGCGAGCTAAAGTTATAGTTGCTTTGAAAAGAATTAGAAAAAAGGTTTGATATGTCGTACTTATTTAAACCTTCAACATTATCGAGTTTCATTATAGATGGTCGATTTTTTTTATTTTTTAAATGAGCTAAATCGCGGGAAAACCACGGTGGCCTATCTAACTGTTGAATAACTCTGAGTTTCGGTATACATTTACTGAAATGTTTGTATACAGTAAATGTAACAAAAAGTCTTGACAACTTTTTCTGTGGGTTGACAAAGAGAGGGAGCAGAAGTGTAGGGTGATAACTATCTTCAGGGGTAGATAGCAGACTGGACCTACTTAAAGAAACATTAGTGGGACAATCAGTAAAAAGGTCTAGCAAACGATTTTTAGAGCTCCTTATAAAGTTAATTTGTTCGAGTGAATTGTCAAGAATTGAATCAATAAATGAACACGAAGCTGCAGGTACAAGACCATTTGATAGATCAGAAGGTCACCGCGAGAGAGATTAAAATCTCCCATGACCAATAAATAGTCAGTGCTATGAAGAAAGGAACGAATGGTTTTTATTAAGTCTGCATGAAATAAGTAAACCGTCTCTACAGAAGAAGACGGAATATAAGAACAAGTAACAAATAAAGTGGAACTACCAAAAGAAATTCTAACACAAAGATTTTCAATGTTATCAGGACATGAAATATGCACTAAATCAGCACAGAGGGACGACCTAATTGAAATGAGGATACCACCACCTTTTCTATCAAGCCTATCTTTTCTAAAAGTCACAAAATTGCTAACATTTTGAAAAACAAGAAACAAGAAGCAGAGAACAATTTACTTGATTTGATTTGCCGCTTTTTGTTTTTTGTTTTTTCCTTTGAAACTACTTTATTAGCAACATTATCAGCCAATGGTGCCTTTTTCCGATCTTTGTAGTTGTATTCATGAACAATATAATTACTTAGCCTAAAGTCTGGTTTAAGCGGTTTTTGAAGATGGTCAACAGGAACAATGATTTTAAAAGATGATATCGCCCTTTTCTGAGAAAATTTGAATTTTTTTATACTAATATTGGTTATCAATGGAACTTTTGAAGTAATGTAATGATTTACATCAATTTCTGAAGTGTCAGCAGCTAGCCAAGATATAAAGACAGCTTTAGTTGGGGGGATCACAACTAACTGTTTAGGTTTAAGGGGAACGCTATTTAAGATGACAGAATTTGGTTGAACAGCAATATCAACGTTATTTCAAGGAACGAGACTTAGTAGAACGATACTATCAACTACTAGTGGTTCATGCAAGGGTGTAGAAAACACCTATGCACTTCCTGCATTGCATATGCAATTAGGAGTCTATGGGATTTCGTCCTCATCTATTATAATTATGGACATATTTTTGTTGGAAGATTTGGCCTTCTTCCTTTTAGGAGCCAAATCGACACATTTGTACTCTTCATGGGACTTTTCATAAGTTTCAAATTTAGAAACTATAGTCTTTGTTTATGTATTTACAAATGTAGTTTATTGCTTTCGCTTTTGAAATCTTTTTGAGCATCGGCAATTGGCCATGCAATCTGGTATGAGATTATCTGAGCCACAGAGGCCATGAATCATATTTTTGCAAACAATATCATACAGCAAAGGGTCTTCTAGTTTATTTGAAATTTCCGCTGATATAAGGCGATCGATGTCATCGGGTCCAATTTTATCCGTTAGCCAAATCAAAATGTGCATATCTGGTGAACCTTTTTTTTGCCATTCAACATTGAACATGTGAAAGTTAACTTTACCAAAAATGTTTGGTTTTGTAATTAGTCTCATGAGCTGCTGCAATTTAATATAGAACACTCTGAACACAATGTCATGTGGCTCATTTGACCGTTGGTTGAGAAACATTTCTCTTTTTATTTCATTCCACTTTGGATTGCAAGTAAAAGTGATGAATAAATCAGGCTTTCCGTAATGGCCTACATATAATAGTGCATCCTGTGTGCGCTCATGGAGATATCTAGGCGAACCAGTAAAAGTAAAAGTCAGGATAACCAACAATTGTATCTCTTAATTTTCAACTCGTAATGTCTTTTGATGTGCTCGTATAAAATTCAATCTTTCTATAATCATTTTAGCAGCGATGTCTATACAGTAATGATTGAAGACCTGTCCATATCTATGTGACGCATTAAAACTGATTTCCCTTATCATAAATTTGTATGCATGAAATTGCTTGCAGGATACTGATTTTCGTGGAATAACTTCCCGACAGTTTGGCGCAATTTGTAGTATGTTGATGTTGTAACCATTCTCACCATTTAAATATATAATGGGGTATTGTAAGGGATCGTAGGAGCGATGAAGTTCTGATATTCGCTGGAGAGTATTGTCTCGTGATCGTATAATGATATCACGGGGACCAGTGCGTTCATCAAAAAATGGTGCATTATAGTGGCCTCTATGCTGTTGGAAAGGTCGCTTATCAGCATGGATAACGATATTATAATTTTCACTTTCCTTATGTTTTTTGTTAAAATGACTTGATGCCTGATGCTCTCCAATTAACAGTGATTTAATTATTTGTGGCGGTTCGCCTATATAGCTCAGGTGAACATGACCATTGTTACAATATATTCCTGGTGACTCATTTTTCCATTTCTTCGTATTGCAAAAAGCACATAAAATAATTATTGAACCCATTGAAATATAATTAATGTTATTGTAATCGATACTCGGTCGAAAAGTAAATGCTGACCTTAATCCAATTGTAGATTGAGAAATATTCAACCTTGATCTTCTGTGACGTATTTGACGTCTATTTAAAGAAGATATCCACTAGTGCTGGAGAAACATCGATGTTTACCAACATCGATATTTCGACATTTTCAGGGAAAAAACATCGATTATCGACCTTTCCTAATGACGTTTTTTTTTTTAAGTTTATTTTAATGCTTATAATGTATTGGAAACATTGCAATTTGTCCATTTATTTATGTTTCTTTTTACATAGGCATTATAAAGCAAAAGATATTAAAACATATCCAAAGAATAAAACAAAATAAAGTATAACAAAAACAAATTTCCGTTCCAGGCACAAGTGATAATACTTAATTAATATAAATCTGAGATCCATTCATTTTTATTGATGAAAAAAAGCATGTCTACATGTTTAGATTTTAGAGACGCCCTTTTTTCGCTGACTCGTAGTCCTGCTTTGCTGAACATGTAGGAGTCCGCGAACCACTGGTATAATCATAGACACGGTTACTAAAGAGCTTGATGAAGTCTGCAAAGTTGCGCGCTCAAACGGTGAAAAAATATCCTGTTAATCCTCCAGAACATCAGATATCAAAGGCATTGGTGCTTTTGGGAGTACTTTTCCCAAGGCATCTTTTGATAATAGAATGCATTTTATCATGTAAAGAGCACTATTTCATCTAGTAGGGCATTCTTGTTTTAAGCTGTATTGGTTATCTTTACACTGCGCTTCTTTAAATTAAGCATAAGTTATCGAGCTGCTCTTAAAAAATTACACGATACTCTTACACTTTCCCAAGATAGCTTTAATTTTTTCTTGAGACAGACAGTCTTGTACGGTCAAATTTATTGAGTGAGCAAAGCATGGTACATGTCTTTTTTGCACATGCTTTCATCATGTTTTTGGCGTTATCTGTCACAATTGCTGTCACTGTCAAAAACTCGCCATTCGCCAACAAAAAATACTGTACTGCAGAATTTCTAGACGTTCAGCAAGCTTTTGACAGGGTTTGGCACCCTGGCATACTTTACAAGATTAAAAAGTGGCTTCCTGCTCCATACTACCTGCTTATTAAATCATATCTAAATAATCGAAGTTTTTACGTACGAGAACAAGGCGAGACATCTTCACACCAATACATTAATGCAGGAGTTCCTCAAGGAAGTGTTCTGGGTCCAGTACTCTACACTCTTTTTAGAAGCGACATGCCAATCTCAAGCAGAGTGGAGGTAACAACATATGCTGATGATACGGCAATCATTGCAACTAGTGGATCCCCTGCAGAAGCATCACAGCAGCTGCAGTCAGAACTTCATTTGTTAGAAAAGTGGGTAACCGAATGGAAAATAACTATAAACTCACTTAAATCACTACTTTTGCGTTGAGAAAAGGAAACTATCCATCAGTTCAACTAAACGGCACTGAAATTCCCCAAATCGACACCGTGAAATACCTAGGAGTACACCTCGATCGAAGACTCACATGGAAAGCACATATCAAAGCCAAACACATACAGCTTAAAATGAAGACCAAATGAATGCACTGGCTTCTTGGGCAAAACTCGCAACTCAGCCTCGAGAACAAAGTAAGACTGTACAAAGCGGTACTTAAGCCTATTTGGACATATGCCATACAACTATGGGGCACGGCGAGCGTCTCAAACATTGAGATACTTCAGCGATACCAATCAAAAACTTTGAGAATTTGTATTTGTACTTAATAAGACTACTAAACCATAGTAATATTCTAGCCTTAAATCTAGCAGACAATAGTCTAAGTCTTAGAAGACTTAAGAGGTTTCATGTCCTTGATCTTCCACACAGATTCTAAAATCCAATAAATTTAATAATAAATAGACCTAAGCTAATAATAATTTAATTTAACAAATTTTATAATAAATAGCTAACAATAACTTAACATAACAAATCCTTGTACAAATGTATTATACAAACCATTAGTTCGTATATAACATCTAGTCCTAATGGAGACTAGCTGTTCCTACAATGCTAATGTTAATCAAATGTCATCAAATTTGCTTATTGTCTAGAGACAGATTGTAAATAAAAAATTGAAAAAAAAAAAAAAAAGTGAGAACATCACACAATGAACTAGATATGTTCTCTGACGAGTGATTCGTTTCATCGTGACGTCCAGCAATCCGTTGTCATACCGCAATACTCAACATCTTTTAAAATAACAGTCAATTTTGACTTGATGTCATTGAAAAGATTTGGCATGCATACATTTATCAATTTTGTACGAGAAGGTAACTCGTTACGAGTATCAAGCGTGTTGATAAAATGACGAAACCCTCCACAACTGTGAAAGTTTGCAGGTCTGAGCTGATGTAATACATCAATGCGCTATCTAAACTTCTTTTCCTCCCTGACGATGCTTTGTATTTTTGGTCTATAAACGGCTAAATAGATCCTGAGTCCTTTGGAAGTTCATTTATTGTCAAAGTAGGATGCATGCGCTTTAGATGAGTAGACGAGTGGTAGTATTACCACTTGTTTGGTATGTTTTCCCACATTTTACACATTTAGCAGACTTGTCATCCGTGGACTTATTAAAAAAGTTCCAGACTGCTGAATTTCCATATTTTGCCCGCTTCCTAGGGATTTTTTTACTGTCCAATTCAATAGAGTTCGCATTATTGCAATCTACATACAAAAACATATATACAATGATGAAAATAAATAAAAAAAAAAATCTTCTTCATTGTCAAGCATTGCCATACCCAATGTCCTTTAAAAAAATAATATTTTTTATTTGTTAATTAAGCTTTATTATTTAAAAATTCATTTATAGCTATTCACTTACCTAGCTTTTCTCGCGTTTTTTTCTCAGTGATGTGAAATTAGTAAAAAAAACCGTCTCACTCTAGACATATTTAGAATTATCACACTGAAAAATTCACTTTTGTATTTATAGAGAAATTAAAATGAAAACCTATTTATATTAACTTTATTTATAACTGTATTTAAAAATTTTAAATTTCATGAACACGTTTTTTGTTTACAGTAACGGTCAAAAATGAAATTTAAAGAGATGAAAATGCCACAAAAAAAAGTTTGTAGGTAAGTCATGATTTTGATTTTGATCCTGTTAAATAAATGTTATTTGCTCATGGGCATGCTTACTCCAGAGACAACTTATACTTAGATAGTGTACCAGAGCAATGTTACGACCACTGTTAAGTTTTCAAACTAGGTGCCGCCGGGCAGGGTAAAAGACGAAGCGAAAACTGGGCGTCTTGTCTGACTTCGCTTTGCTTGTTCTCTTGTTGTCCCTTTTCCTCATTTAAATGTGTTGCTTACGCTCACACTGCCTACGGTAGTCGTTTGTCTTCGGTCAGTGTCTAATTCCTTAGCAATTGACACTTCTTTCCCCGCAAAAATTTGTACTCCTTGCCTAAATGCGATCGCATTTCATTTGTTTCTCGCTCTCGCACGTCACAATGTGCTACTTGCACTAATGTGACATTAGACAATCGTTTGTTCTGTGATTTTTTTGTGTGCGCTTTCGTGTGTTGTGTTGCTTCCCTTATGCTTGTTCCCCTCGCCTAAATGCTATGGAGCCCAAAATTGCTCTGATGATTTTCGTTGCTTGCTGATTCTGCTTTTTTGCAATTATGATCGCCTGGTATTATGAATTAAAATTCAATGAAAATATTACACGCAAATGATGCGTTGTGGTATGAATTTTTTTATTTAATATAGCTGGGATGGTATATTGCTGTTGTTGTTTGAAGCTTTGTATTTAGCAAGGACAATATGTGGGAAAACCGATCCATATTACAATTGCTAAAGGCACTTGTGCACTGCGCAAAGTGTGTGCATGCGCAATGCGCTTAGTTGTTGCGCCGATGTGCGTTTTAAAATTGGCTAATTTTGGCTATGCCACGTGTAGGTCAAGTAGTTGGTCACTATGCATATCAAATGGAAATTATATTAAAATCATTCATTCATATTTTTCGACATCTTACAAGAAGACACATTTGAAGCGAATAGTAAAAGACCAAAATTAATCTTCCACCAACTATTCATACTTTGTGTAGTCAGCCTGCAATTTCCTTATTGAAGTGTCTTAGCACTCCTCTACAAGTCAAACGAACTGGTGTTTCGATTCACTTGCAGTTCAGTTGATTGTCTGCTCAACATTTGTTCCAAATGAACTAAATAATTGCACCATATTTTATTAAATGTATTTTGCATACAATTATTTTCACAAATAATGAATGATTAGTGCAAAATATTCTAATTGCCTTTGACTTTTTTCAAGCGCACATCGAAAGAGTGAAGAAGCAGCGTTGAGAATTTATATGCCCGTAAGAATGAAGAAGCAGGGCTAATATTTCACAAAAAGCAAGAAAAATAATATAGCTAGACAATTAAAATTTCTAAAATCATGACAAATTCGCTTATTTGTGTGTGTATACACATTACTGATGGTGTTGGTGTCCAAATGCATACACAAATTGAATACGACGGCCTTTTTATACCAGGCACACATGAAAAACAGAATGAAATTCATTTGACAATAAAGAATCAGCAGCAACACAAAGCAAAAAATATATTTGATAGACATAGAAATAGTCAAAACTTCAAAATCATGATAAATTCTTTTCTGCACGCACACACAAACTCATGTATTTCAGACGGTACCGTCGACCAGCGCCTTTTCATACCAAGCACTCATAAAATGTAGCAAGCAATAGGATGGTCTGCAGCAAGAAATTTGCACACTCGTCCACTTCAACATCAACTACATTCTTGCAATGCGAACAAAATGGCAGTTGGCACCAAAAAAACTTATATGAGCTAGGCCAATCAAATCAAACGAAAATGAAAAGTCAGAGTAGTAAAGCACTATGGTACTCCCAACAGAATTTTGGGCGCCTTTAAAGGCGCCCACGAACAAAAATTTCAACTTGTATGAGATGCGGCCTCTATATGATTAACAGTCTCTGTGCTTACTCTTTCTATTTGTCTATTTGCTTTGTGTGTATGGATATGCAGAACACTGATAGACGTATGTACAAGTTAAATAAGCACCATTCGCAAAAACAGTATCATAAAACCATCAACATCATTAACAAGTACATACATATATAAATATGTATGTATGTTTATCCATACATATATTTAATTTAAGTAGCAATAATCGTAGAAAAGAAAAACGAAACAAAGTTATTAGACACATGAAATGCTTGCAAAACCGAATTAGTCCGAGAAAAAATTAAATGCCATGGTGAATGTTAAGAAAGAGAAATGAATTAAATAATGCAAACTAGCGATAATGCTTGCTTTGCTGTTTCTAAAATTGTCATCGTGTTTTGGCAAACATGTTGCTGGAATATTATAAACCACAAAAAAACGAACGTTCGGCTTTGTTTAGACATTTGATAATATCTATAAGCTGGATCAGTCTTGTCAGTCTTGCCCCAGTATTTTCAGCCAAAATTTTCACTCGAAATGATCAAAAAATAATTCATAATTCGTTTTACGCAGCGTTTTGCCATTTGCATTCGATGTAGCGCAATCGGTAAAGCGGCGAAAGTTTTTTTTTATTTTTACACTCTGCCTGTTCGGTAGTTCGAAAACTGCTGTCAGAAAGAATTATTTTTTTTTTATTTATAAATTCTTTAATAATATTCCTTATATTAATTTATTTACTTATTAGTATATATTATTTTATAGTTTTTTATACCCTGTACCAAAAAATGGTTAAGGGTATATTAAAGTTGTGCAAATGTATGTAACAGGCAGAAGGAGGCGTGGCAGACCCCACAAAGTATATATATTCTTGATCAGCATCGAAAGGCGAGTCGATTAAGCCATGTCCGTCTGTCTGTCTGTCTGTCTGTCTGTCCGTCCGTATGAACAAAAGGATCTCGTAAACGGTAAGACCTACAACCACCAAATTTTGCACGAAGACTCTCTCAATCCATAGGCATAACAAGTTTATTTTTTTTTCGATATTCGTCCTATAACATATAGCTGCCATAGGAACGATCGGACGAAAACCCACATTTAGTAACTAAAACCCTTTTGTTTTTCAAGATATCTTCACCAAATTTTAAATTTAAAAGTTTTAGCCAATGTGTAATCACATGTTTAAATATCATGTATATCGGTTCACTATATCATATAGCTGCCATAGGAACGATCGGCCGAAAAACAACATTTACTAACAAAAACCCATTTGTTTTTTAAGATATCGTTACTAAATTTCGGATTTGACAGTTTTAGGTAATATCCAATCATACTCCTGAATATGATAAATATCGGTTTTCTATAACATATAGCTGCCATAGGAACGATCAGCCGAAAAATGGCTTTTACTAAAAAAAAATTTTTTTTTTGTTTTGGATTGGGTACAGGGTTTTCTATAGTCGGTTACACCCGACTATAGCCCTGCCTTTCTAGTTTAAGCATATATGCATGCGTAATACTACTGCTCGCTCAGTGGTTGCTGCGGAAAATGATCAAAACATCAAAGTATATCAATAGAAAAATGAAACTCTGGTAGTTTTTTTGCATGGCAACCCTGCTTGCAAATTACGCTCACCAAATTTAATACTCAATTTTTTGCAAACGAAAGAGCGTAGGCACAGTTTCCCGTGTGTGTTTATTGTAGTTTTTGTTGTTGTTGTTTTATTTGTACGAAATGCGTAAGCATTGTTTACGAAATGGCTAAGCAGTAATTGAAGCCTTACTAATTAAACTATTACGGCCGTATTGACTAACCGATTGAAATAAAAAGTATCCTATCTTTTAAGTTGGAACCAAAACTTCACATCCATAAAATTTCATTGAAATCGGTTAGGCGGTTTCAGAGATTACCTTAAACAAACATTGTGACACTGCATTTTTATAGATTAAGATATATATATATATATCCAAAATTTGGTAACGATATCTTAATAAACCAAAAAGTTTTTCTCAGTAAATGTTGTTTTTCGGCCGATCGTTCCTATGGCAGCTATATGATATAGTGAACCGATATATATAGTATTGAGGTATGTAATTGGTCATTAGCTAATACTTTTAAATCCAAATTTTAGTCAAGATATCTTGAAAAACAAAAGGGTTTTTGTTATTAAATGTGGGTTTTCATCCGATCGTTCCTATGGCAGCTATATGTTATAGGACGAATATCGAAAAAAAAAAAATAAACTTGTTATGCCTATGGATTGAGAGAGTCTTCGTGCAAAATTTGGTGGTTGTAGGTCTTACCGTTTCCGAGAGCCGTTTGTTCATACAGACGGACAGACGGACAGACAGACAGACGGACATGGCTAGATCGACTCGCCTTTCGATGCTCATCAAAAATAGATATACTTTGTGGGGTCTGCCAAGCCTCCTTCTGCCCGTTACATACATTTGCACAACTTTAATATACCCTTTACCATTTTTTGGTACAGGGTATAAAAAGCAACCGCAAGAATGGTTGGTTCAGTATGTAAAGGCACTAAACAGCATAACTGAGGACGCGGTTTCAAATCTTGTGGCGGAAATTTTTTGAGTTGGTTTTTTATTTTTGTTTTTAACCAATTTGCAGTTTTATTTTTACATAAATTTACTGCAAGGCTCGTTGGATTAGTGTGTAAAGGCACTGACCAGCATGAATAAGAACTCGGGTTGTAATCTATTTGCGGAATATTTTCTGAATTGGTTTTTTATTTTTGGTTTGTATGTAATCAATGCCGCAATCTTGCGGGGGACATTTGAATATATTGAATATGCATGTCTTTACTTACATTTAATTCAAATGGAATAATTTGTTTTTGTCTCGCTCTCTATTTAGATAAAGCAGCTATTGAGCAATTAATGTTTTATATTAACCTGTGCGTGTGCTTAGCCACACACAAATTTTTTTTTTTATTAGAATATCAACGATGTATTGATGCAAAGTAAGTTTCGGTAGTATAGTAAAATGACCAAAGATAAGAACTTTAACTTTCGTCGATGTGTGCTTTGTGATCTACCAGTACTTTCTTATGGTGCTTATACTGTGGGGTTTTTTATTAAATAAT
Source organism: Stegana nigrithorax (assembly GCA_037044495.1). Taxonomy (NCBI): domain Eukaryota; kingdom Metazoa; phylum Arthropoda; class Insecta; order Diptera; family Drosophilidae; genus Stegana; species Stegana nigrithorax. Next base: position 1,688 of record JBAMBQ010000504.1, on the reverse strand, counting down.
CATAAAAAAATCCACTCTGTATCCGATCAGGTGGGAGATGTGTTAACGTTTTTATTTTAATTTTTTTTTTTCACACAGAGTTCATTGTTGTACAGTAACCACACATTTGTTTACCTATAAGCAAGAAAACGTTCGCTATCATAGATGAGTAAATTTTATATTCGATCTAACGCGAGAGAAGATTTCGCACAAAGAACATCTCCTACGGCACACGTATATTGCGCGTCTATAGATGTTAACACATCGAAAATGAAAAAGAAAATTTTTGCTAACATTTTTGTGTTGACCAATGTGCTGCAATTTTCTTACATCTTCTAATAGTAGTTATGCCGCGATAGTTACACAAACAAAACATCAAAAAACTCTTGTATTTCGCGTGGAAGAAGAAGAACAACAAACAAACAAATAAAAAAACATCAAAACTCTGCCGACGGATCGTCAGAGTGAATGGGAGTCTAATCAACGACCTAATCCTCAACCTAAAAAAATAGCGACGAAAATTGCAACAAATGTGTTACGAATGGTTCGTGATCGTTTGTGACATGACAGAATGTCGCCACCAACAACAACAGTAAAAACAAGTACAGCAAATATTCAACAGTGGATCAAACAAGCAGCCAGCCAGCAACCAACATGAGTTTACCAAAGCATTGTAAAACTGATCAAAGACCAAGGCAAATAAAAAAAAAAATAACTAAAATACAACAACGCCACTTAAAAAAATCAAATGAGGAAATTTTTGTCGATCGAACGACCAAACATCACGAGTTGAACTCTTAACTACTTCGTTCGTTCGTTCGACTGAACCGGCTATCGGTATTTGGTGTCGGTGAGTGAAAATAGAAAAAGTGGGGAGAGAGAGGGCAAAAGTAGAGTGTGTTTGTGGAATGATCGCGCATTGATAACAATAGCAACAACGACCATCGGCATCATATTGTTTGTAGCATAGCTATTTTTGTTGTTGTTGGTGGTGACGAAGATATCGTTTCTGATGAGAATGTTGGTGCCGCAACCGTTGCTGATATTGTTGTTATAGTTACTGTAGCTGCTGTTGCTGTGCCAACTGCCACTGTAGATGGCGACGTTGATAATGTTTTTGTTGCTGATACTGCTGCTGCTGTCGCTGTTGTTACTTGTTGAATCTTGTTGTTGATTCTTAAGATAGATGTATCTGATGGGCAGCAGCTTTTCTTTGTTGCTGCTCCTGCTGCAATAAATCATGAAAGTGGTAGTGCATTTATAATATTATCAAAAGCGACTTATAAATGCATACAAAAAAAGCTACAAATGCAAAATGAAAACGTGGCAGCCATATAAGAAGAACAGATGTTAGTCAATCACCGCTTCAAGTACTTAAAGCTATGATTCTTGTTGTTGGCGGTTAGTTTGTTGTAAGTAATTACAATTTAGCAGCACCTACAAAATTAAATGGTACCTCCTGCTCAGTCAACTATGCGATGTATTGGAGGTGTTTTAGGCGCCTTGGAACGTATGTCGAATTCAGAAACTGTTATTTTTTGTTTTGTTGTTTTGTCTTTTTCCTGCTGCCATTGAAACGTATGTAAAAAATAAGTTAAACCAATTTTTTTTTGTGAGTCTTTTTCGAGTCATATACAATATAAGTCGAATATCTGATCGTTTTCTTTCCAGTAAAAGAAATATTCATTTGATGTATAGGATGATTCATT
>JBAMBQ010000499.1:0-29693 GCA_037044495.1 Stegana nigrithorax | reverse complement strand
TTTCCGATCTCTGTAGTTGTATTCATGAACAATACAATTACTTGGTCAAAAGTCGGGTTTAAGCAGTTTTGAAGATGATCAACTGGAACAATAATTATAAAAGATTATATCGCCCTTTTGTGAGTAAATTCGAATTTCTTTAGTAGTAAAGTAATGTAATGATTTACATCAATTTGTGTAGTGTCAGCAGCTAGCCGAGATATAAAGACAGCTTTAGTTGGGGGATCACAACTAACTGTTTAGGTTCAATTGGAACGCTATTATCAACGCTATATGAAGGAACAGCTAGTGGCTCAGCCAAGGGTGTAGAAAACACCTGTGCACTAAATGCATTGTCAATGCAATAAGAAGTCATAGGGGTTTCTCCCTCATCTATTGCAATTAAGGGCAGATTTTTGCTGGAAGATTTGGCCTTTTTCCTTTTAGTAGACAAGTTTAGAACCTAAAGACTTATAATCTTCAATGAAATTAGAAAACACAATACGGGATTTCGAAATATATTTTGAAAATTTTCCGTAGAGCGACAATTCGGACAAAGCCATCGCAGATCAATATTTTTGGTAATCATAATAGCTATTGTACCATTTAGATTAGCACAAACGACTTGAGCAAGATTATCGCACAGCAAAAAGATAATGGTCACTGCATTGACCTCAAATGCCTTTTTGCACTTATCATAGACCAAATTAAAATAAATAAATAAGATTATATTAGGTTAAAAAAAAATAGAAGAAGACAATAAAATTGCTCAAGTTAAAAAATAAAAAGGCGAAATATCTGCAATTAAAAACTGCAAGTGCAAACGAAATTAAAAGAAATCCGTGGAAGTCACACAGAAAGCCTATAAGAAAAAGATAAGGTAATAGTTTAATATGGTGACTTCATTAATAATTATCCATGCAACAATTACGATGTAGGACGACTTGAAAACAGCTGATCATAACTAGCTTACAAGAACAAACTATAAACCTGAAAACACTAAGTTACTTTAACAATATAAAAGTTATAGTAAGCAATTAATAACTAAAACAGTTTTAATCAACAAGAACACCAATATATGATAAAAGAATTAGTTTTAAATTTTAGTTAACACTTGTGTACTCATGATCGAGCTTTTAACAGCTGTACATGTTGATTTTGTTGTACCATATGTTTTACGTTATTGATGTTGTTGTAGGCATCACCAATTTTGATTTTATTGTCTTTCAAATAATTATTGCGTTTAATGGTATCAATATGCTATTACCAATTAAACCATCATAATCGTTGTGGAATTTACAAACGAGAAATTCCAATTTTTTATTGTAGTTTCCGAATTCTTCAAATGTGGGAATGGCTAATTTTTCGTTTATTACAACCGTGTGTTGTAGAGTTCTTACTATCGATTGTGCCGTTGGTATCTTCAATTTGGGAACACATAGTCCTGGATTTATAAAGGATTTTTTTTTTTTGTTCCTAATCTTATTGGTAAAAATTTCACGAATATATTCCCAAAATTTTAAGTCCATCTGAGCTAAACTCTTGAAGTTATTGTCAAGTTAGTCTCGTGTCCTTTAACACTATAACTTTGCCAGCAGCGGGCTCATAAACTTTTAAACGCGTTTTTAATGAGAACGATGAGGGGAGGATTTGATGATACTTTGACTAAATTTAAATGGTTTTGGATTTCAGATATTTGAAGAGATATTAATAATGTACAAAAGTTTTGAATAAATGGGTGCTTTAAGTAAAGAATATACAAAGAGAGCGAGACTAAAATGAAAGATTCAATTTAAACGTAAGTAGACATTAATTTTCAACATTTTCATATGTCCCCCGCAAAATTTGAATGGATGCCGCAAATTGATTAAAAACGACAATTGAAAGCCAACTCAGACAATTTTCCACGACAAGATTTGAACTCACGCTCAACAATTCCCATGATAAGTGCCCTTACCACTGAGCTAACGAGCCTTGCAATGTATTATTTATTATATTTATTATATTATTATTTATTTATGGTATTTCATTGTAATGGAAAAGAACATTATTATTTGCTAACAGATAGACGCCAAGTCACATTTTTAGTTTGTGACCTGATACATTTTACATGCTTATGAATGTGTTACATTTCATATAGTTGTACAGTGCACTCGCGGTAATGTGAACTAATTAAAACCAAGGGAGTTCATGTTAGCAAAATTGTTCACGTTAGCGATTCTCAAATTTCATGAAAAAAAAATATAAAATTTTACAATATAAACTGTTTTACACGCTTGAACGTGAAATTCTTTTGTAATTATTTGCATTATTAATATATAAAACTAAAATTATTAATAAAAATTCATTACAAAACAATACGAGATCTCGAGAATATATCTATTGAAATAAAATTACATAGCAAACTAAATTTCTCATTAAATTTATGCATTAAAGAAATCCGTTATCTTTATCTGCTGCTTTTTCTTTTCTAATAGCTGAAATACTGCTTTCTACCTTAATCGTCTAAGTACACTCATGTCACTTTGATCCACCATTGCATCGAATTTCATGTATTTCATACTTAAAAATCAAATGCAGTGAAAAAAATTTTTCACGTTATAGAGCTTTCTATCTTTGTTCACGTTACAGAGTAGTCAATGAAAAAAAAAAACTTGTTCACGTTAGACGGTGTTTACGTCACCGCAAGTGCACTGTACTAAATAATATAGTTAAAACATATAAAAATAAATTTATATAAAAATAAAACTGTAAATTGATTAAAATTAAAAATGGATAGCTAACTCAGAAAATTTTTCGCGACAAGATTCCAACTCAGGCTCAACAACTCCAATACTAAGTGCCTTTACCACTGAGCCAAGGAACCTTGCGGCTCGCCGGTGCTTAAATTTGCATCAATAACGAGCGAAAAGATGATTCACATCAGTAATAACAACAGTAATTTAAATTTTATTTAAAATTATAGTTCCTGGCAAATACCATTGGCTTAATAAATGAATTATCGCGAAGCAAATAAAAATGCCGTTAAATTGCATATTTGAAACATGTGTAAGTTTCTTAAAATTTTTATTCAATCTTCTGAGAGTCAGCTTTGCGGATTAATGGAAATAATGGATAAATATTTTAAAAAGTAATTTTCAATCGATTAAAAAGCATCCACAAAAAGCCACTCTCGAGCCCCTATTATCTATTACTTAGATGAATTACTAACCACTCTACTACGATCCGCGTCTTTGCGGCTATCGACGAAACGTGTGACAGCATCTCCGAAAGCCGGAGACCGATGGTAGCGGTCAGTTTTTCCGGTTATTGTGGAGGTAAAAATATTGATTTATAATTCAGTTACTTCATTCCATTTATTTAACTTAGAAATGTTTTGACTTCTAGCATCAATCAATCAAAACAGAGTTCTTCTATGCCTTAATATTGTCTTGTTGAATATTTACACCAGACTTCAATTTACAACAAATGGTTTCTTTATCCTAATGTTCTGCAGCAAACTATTGACACGAGCAAAGCAACACGCTTTGACATAAGAGTAGGTGTTGGGTAGTATAAGAAAAATAAAAAAAGCGTTTAGGGTAAATTTATCAATAACAGTGGCTCAATAGGTAACTTCTTGCTTTTGTGATCCATTTCTTCTGTCCGATTATGAAAGATTTTTTAACAAAATTATGTAAAATGTGGAATGCATTTTGTATGGAAAAAATTATGACGGTTACTGGGATTGTGCGTTTTGGGAAATTTTGGCTGTAATAATAAATGTATTAAACATTGTTTTTTTTTTACGAAAAATAATACATATATTTTTCCAGAATTTCAACAGTCATATAAAACATAAAAAAATAAAGAAACAAGAGTACAGTTTTTCCCTTCGGGGTAAAAACATAGGATCATTAAATAATGTCATTGAGGAATTGAGAAATGTCGTAAGAAATTGAGAGGCATTTAGAAAAACGGAAAATCGAATCATATATCATCACTCTGTTGGTGAGTGAGTGAATGAAAGGGAATGTCCATGAAGAAGGTGGACAACTCTATAACACATGACCCAGTGGTTTTGAATGTGTGTGTGTGTTTTTAAATTCAGTCCTAATGTCAAAAATGTTACCTACAAAAACAAATTACAAGCAATTATTAAATTCTAATTGATGCCTTGTTCAAATTTTAATTACAATATACAGCTAATATAACTAATACGAGTATAGCCGTTTCCTTAATATTCCATGCAAAAAACATTACCACCAAATCATGGTGTAGTAAATAGAAGGTGACGCAAGATGTTACAGAAATCGGACCACTCTCATTACCGTTAGGTGGCGACCTCATTAGAGCGCCGCCATATTGTACGTATGACGTCATAGAAAAATTGCTTTTTTTTTTTTTTTGTCTGACTTATGAAATTTTTACGATGCAATAATATTTACATGCATAACATTGGTTATTAAACACAATTTTTGTTTTATTTAAATTCATTAATTTTATTTGTGCACTGTGTTTCACTAATTGTGCCCTGAATTGCCGGTTGCTTCTGGCAGTTGGCTTACCTGTGTGTCGCCTTTAATCATTTTCAAAAAAAAACTTTATAACAGAATATATACTAACTAGAAAGGCAGGGCTATAGTCGGGCGTAACCGACTATAGAAAACCCTGTACCCAATCCAAAATTGAATATATATTTTTTGTTGCATTAATATTTTATATTCATTTTGTAAGGATATCTCAGGAAAAAAATTTTTTTTTTTGTCAAAAACCCATTTTCGGCATATCGTTCCTATGGCAGCTATATGTTATAGTAAACCGATATTTATTATATTCGGGAATATGATTGGATATTACTTAAAACAATTAAATTCAACATTTGGAAACGATATCTTAATAAACAAAAAAGTTTTTCTCAGTAAATGTTGTTTTTCGGCCGATCGTTCCTATGACAGCTATATGATATAGTAAACCGATATTTATTATATTCGGGAATATGATTGGATATTACTTAAAACATTTAAATCCAAAATTTGGTAACGATATCTTAATAAACAAAAAAGTTTTTCGCAGTAAATTTTGTTTTTCGGCCGATCGTTCCTATGACAGCTATATGATATAGTAAACCGATATTTATTATATTCGAATATCGAAAAAAAGAAATAAACTTGTTATGCCTATGGATTGGGAGAGTCTCCGTGCAAAATTTTGTGGTTGTAGGTCTTACCGTTTCCGAGATCCGTTTGTTCATACAGACGGACAGACAGACGGACATGGCTATATCGACTCACCTTTCAATGCTGACAAAGAATATATATACTGTATAGTGTCTACCACGCCTCCTTCTACCTGTTACTTTGGATATTACCTAAAACATTTAAATCCAAAATTTGGTAACGATATCTTAATAAACAAAAAAGTTTTTCGCAGTAAATGTTGTTTTTCGGCCGATCGTTCCTATGACAGCTATATGATATAGTAAACCGATATATAATAGATTAAGATATGTAATTGGGCATTAGCTAAAATTGTTAAATCCAAAATTTGGTGGAGATATCTTGAAAAACAAAAGGGTTTTTGTTACTAAATGTGGGATTTCACCCGATCGTTCCTATGGCAGCTATATATTATAGATCGAATATCGAAAAAAAAAACAAACTCGTTATGCCTATGGATTGGGAGAGTCTCCTTGCAAAATTTGGTGGTTGTAGGTCTTACCGTTTCCGAGATCCGTTTGTTCATACAGACGGACAGACAGACGGACAGACGGACATGGCTATATCGACTCGCCTTTCGATGCTGATCAAGAATATATATACTTTATGGGGTCTGCCACGCCTCCTTCTGCCTGTTACATACATTTGCACAACTTTAATATACCCTTTACCATTTTTTGGTACAGGGTATAAAAACGAAGCACGTCAGTATTGTTAGCTAGTAAAGTTTCTCAATTTGCTTAAGCAAATGTTAACTCGGCCATGCAAAATATAGGCAGGCAAATGCTGTCAGCAAATCAATACAGTCCTGAAGGTTGCGAGCATTCTTAAAATTTAACGTCAGCTGATAATACAGCAGCACAGTCAACTTCACTACTCAACCTGACTGATACCATTTTTTGGTACAGGATATAATAAGTAAATAAAATAAAATAAGAAATATTAAAAATTAGAAAAATACAAAAAGAAAAATTCTTTCCGACAGCAATTTTTGAATCACCGAACAGGCAGTGTGTAGAAATAAAAAAAGACTCCTGCCGTCGCTTTACCGATTGCGCTACGTCTCATACTTGAAATACGCTGCGTAAAACATATTATGAAAATACTGATGCAAAACAGATTTCAGCCAATAGTCCAGCTTATAGATATTATAAATGTCAAGAAATAAATCAATCATAAACATCCGGAAATGTTTTTAATCACAGACGCTAAGATCTAAAAGTTACTAACTTATGTTACACAATATTCTGTTTATTTTTTAGGCATTGACCAAGAATGAAGACTAGTTTTTAACCATCGAAAGAAAGCTACTGACGTCCTGAAAACAAAAAAAAAGCAATGAAAAGCAACATTAATATTAAGAAGAACACTGTAATGAGTGCCAGTAGCAGAAATACTCTTAGAATGCAACAAAGGTTGTTACCACTGTTGACATTATTGCTTCTACTGTTGCTAACCGACAAAGTTACAGCTGCAAGGCATTCACGCATTGACTTGACAACAACAGCTCCATCTTCAGCTTTAACGTTAGCAACAACGGCAACACCAGTAGCGGCTGCTTCTGTTTTAGCAGAAGTTATTTCTACAAGTGACAACTTGGAAAAGTCAGAAGCAAGCAGTTAACTTATACCGACCTAACAGAAATCACCACCAGTTCTCCCAGACCAATCTCTCCTAAAAGTAACAAAACTACTATTCAAAATTTCTGAGGTAAGGACTTTTGGACGGAGGCAGGTTTCAACAAAAACAATAATATCAGAACTTGAAGACAAGCTATCAAGAAATAACCTTTTAAGCTTAGAATTAATTCCTCAAACGTTTAAAACGTTTCAAATGATACCAAAAGCTGGGAGTTAATTGGTTGTTTTCTGTTTTGCCGCACTTTTTACGTTTTTTGGTACCGGAACCAAATTAGCAACAATAGGTGGTGCTTTGTGCCGATCTTTGTAATCATATTCATGCACAATACAATTACTAGGCCAAAAGTCGGGCTTAAGTAATTCCGCGAAATAATCTGCCGAAACTATAATTCTAAAGGAAGAAATAGATCGGTTCTTATGGGCAAACTTAAATTTATTAATAATAGGATTAGAAATGGATGAACATTTAGAAACAATGTAATGATTAATAATGATTAACATCACATTCCGTAGTGTCAATGGCCAACCGGAAGACAAAGATAGCTTCAGTGACAGGAACGACAACTAAGGGCATAAGTGAAATTTTGACAGAAATCTGTATAGGTGGCACAATAGCAGGGTTAGAAACACCTGTATTAACTATCACAGCAATAGAAACTGGAGGAGAAACTTATATAGGAGTTGAAGGAGTAGAATACACCTGGCCCTTGAGCAACTTGGAATATTTGGGCTGTCATCAGCACTAATAACTATCCTTGGTCGTACTTTTGCGTTAGAAGATTTTGCCTCGCAAATCCAACACGATACAGTAGCGGTGGCAACATCGACTGCCTTCCTACACTTAGCGTAACAACAAGCCATCATATAAAAATTTAATAAATAAAAAAAATATAAATAAAAAATGGATTTGGAAAAATTTAAAAAAGCCAAAAAGTATGCAATTAAATTTTATAAAAGCAGAAGCATGTACTAAAAAAGAAAAGTGAAAGTTTGAACGAGAAAATTGATGCAGTCACTCACTATGCAACAATTACACTATAGTCGCGCACAAAACATATGGTTGCTGTCCGTTTACAAAAACAAAACAATGCAAAGCACCAAGAGCTCAAAATGATTTACGAAGAAATTAAAATTTGATAAAATCACTACACTAGAGAGCACCGAATAAATCAAGTGACACCACCGATAATTAATAAAAATAGACTAATGTTAACGCAAAATTTAATGATTGAACACAACTTTATTTGTAGTAAATAAATAAAAATACAGATTATTTAGATTTGGATTTTGCTTTTATTGGCATTTTTTCTTGTTTTTGCGGATTTAAGATTTTTCTTTATATAGCGCTCATTGCCAAAAAAAAAGAAGAAACTAAATAATTCATGTGGACTGATATACTCCTTCTTCTTTTAACGCATGTCTACATTACATATTGCACAAAATTGCTAATACACGTACATTAAAAGCAAAAGCAAATGAAAGGATACAAGACCAACAAAAACAACAACAACCACAGAGCGAGCAGACAAAGACAACGAAGTTAGAGAAATAGCAACAAGACAATAAGTGCGAGCAGAAAAGAATATTTTTCGCCTGGTTGTTCAGCAACAACATTGAATGGCAAATAACATTTATAAAATGAAAGCTGTCATCAGCAAATCGACAAAAACTGTTGTGCCGCTGATAAGTCTGGCTGTTGCGAACAACCACAGAGCGAGTTGTTGAGTAACTGTTATGTAGCTGTTGATCACATTGAATTAACAGAAATTCTTTACCGAGAACTAAGACATTCCTATGTCAAAAACAATATCAAGATGTTGTAAACCGTATTAAATTTAAAAGTAAAACATTAATAAAGTTTGTTTGTAAATCACTTTTTGTTATAAATAAAAGCAAGTAGCAAAACCAGTTTTAATTTAGATTATTTTAAGATTGAGGACACCTGCTTAAAACAAAAATATTAAATTAATTTTTTATTAGATTTGGGAGTGGAAATAGTTTTAAGTGCGATGCGTCTCTTTATATTATTCGGCGTTTGATATGGAGAAGATAAAACCTTTGTGACATCTGCTGTTACAGCTTCGGTACCCGATAACTCCTCCATGGTGTCCTCGTATACTAGTCTTATGTCCTCGGTGCGGTCCGATGCTGCATCGATCATACATATTTGTCTTTCTACAAAAGCATTTTGTTTTTGCGGTGATATTTGCTTTGGGACTAAAGAAAGATTTTCTTCTTGTACTACTGATGGCCAAGCATCCAAAGCTTCTTCCACAACAATAGGTGCATTAACTGGCGACACTATTAAAACTCTTGGAGTACGGCGTATGGCTATAGGAGTTGCATGTTTTGTTGAAGAAGACCTTCCAAACGCACTGTTTGGCGTACGCGGATTTCGACGCACCATAATGGGCGTTGGTGGACGGCTTTTTTTTTCTGTTGACTCAAACTTCTCAGCTGAACTGAAAATTTCCTTCTCAGTGATAATATCCTTGGTTTTTGGCCAATTATTTTCTTCATTCACATCATCATTAGACATTTTATTAGCACTAGGTTTTCTTTTCTCAGAAATTGGAGTTTTTTCATAGCACTGAACTGTATCGTTCCCTTTATTCTCTAGTTTCTTCTCTTCAGCGTTAATAGTTTTATCAATCGGTTTTAGAATAGTTTGGTTATCTTTTTTATTGCCAATACTACTCCTCAAATTTGTAGTTGACTTACACTGTAAAGCAATTGCCATCGCTTTTTTGCGTTTGAATGCATTTGAAGTAGCGTCACGATTAGACTTGCAATCGTTATTTGAACCGTTTTGGTGTTCATGCAAATGTTTACGTACACTAATTTCATCATTAGATCCTTTTTTGAAAAGTTTCTGTTTCTTTAACCTTTTACAATACTTAGATATACTATCACTTTCCATAGTAGCGCCTAGCACTGCATCTGAATTAGCATATGTTTCTCCTAATTCGCCCACGTTGAAAGTTATCAGCGAACAAAAACCATCTGTACTCGAAACAATAACGACACAACCATCGTTTGACCAAGTCAAATCAGTAAGCCGCGTGTAATGAATATTCGAAATGATTGCAAAAGGCTGCTTTTGTTGTGTGTCATAGAAGTAAACGGAGCTTTTAGTTGCCACGGCAAAGATCATGCGATAAGGTAAGTCAACAATTGGTGGGTTTTTTTCCGGATCATGATCACGTAGCTCATACAGAATTGGCGAACAACGCACAGCTATAGTGTATTGATCTGAACAAGGCAATACAAACAATGGTTGTCGCAAATCACAGCGACTAAAGGCGTAAGTTGTATGCAACGGTTTAGAAACGCCATCATAGTCGGTAACGCCGGCTGGCGTTATCAAAAGCTTTCCGTCTGGTGTAAAACATAATCTACGAAAGAATGTTTGGAGAGTTCCGTCGTGATATAGACGAATATTTTTCATGTGTAATTCGTTGTCTATAGGGACAGGTAGTACTGATTTGCTGATGCGGTGCAATACTTTCCTCGTTCGTATATCAAATATGCGCATATGCCTATAGAAAAATTACAAACTAAAAATAGAGCCTGTAAATATTCAAGAATTTTATATACTCACCTATCTGTACTCATAGTTGCAATATATTGATTTTTTGGATCCCATGTGACACCTTGCACATAGCCCTTGTGATCGCCAAGTATTGCCACAGATTTTCCCTTGAGAACATCCCACATCATGGCTGTGTTATCAACAGAGCCGGTGACTAGAAATTGTGAATTAGGAGACCAACTAAGGTCGTATATGTCTTCTGTGTGACCACGCAAAACTTTTAATGTCACCCAAATTTCCTTGTCCTGTTCATTTGTGTCATCCATAATATTCACTTCATTTTCACCTTTCTGCTTCCAAATAAAGACGACACTCTCATCGTCGCCAGAGGCCAAAAACTGAGTATTGGGTGACCAACGAACCGTGTTTACAGCTCGCTGATGCCGCGATAGATCAGCAGCAAGCTCAAGTTCAATGTCATCCTCATCCGCTCCACGGATAATATGCCATATCAACACGTGTCCGTCAGTGCCGCCTGAAGCCAGTCGACAAAAAGTTGGTGAATCTTTAATTAAATAGTTTGCTTGTATATCAACACTAAGCACGGGATCTCGATTGTGCCATGATATCTCGGGAATTTTACATTTCATTTTTTCTTTTAAAAATAAATATCCTTTTTGGCTTTTCTATAGATTGTAAGATCTTCTGCAAAGTCATTCCGCGCCAAAATTAAAGAAGAAACTAGAGGTGTCAAACTATCGATAGTATCGATAGTTTTAATTTTCCAGCACTATCGATGGTTTTAAAATACTATCGATAGTCGCTTTACATTGTGAACTCCATCACTAACATTTCTCTTGAACATTCGAAGCGCAGGTCTTTAATACAGTTTTCGAGTTGGCTGACGGTAAGAATATTTGTTAGGTGATAGACCACAGTTGTGCAAGCGCATAATGAGTCCATATTACATATAGCTAATATTTTTGCAGGTTCCATTAAATATTTTTTTTCTATTTTCTTAATTTCGTCTTTAACGATACTATCGCGATAATATCGATAGTTTTTTTTTAAATATCGAAAACTATCGATGGTGTGAACATCGATAGTTTGACACCTCTAGAAGAAACGCAATGAATGGTGAGTAGAGGTGGGGTAATTTCAATATGTATATCGAATTTGAACATTTTAACGATACTCGATATTTTTCGGACGATATCGTTACATCGACATTCCCAAAATGTGTTATATCTAATTCGTATAACAACCCATCATGGTGTAATATATAGAAGTGGTGGCAATTTTTTATCGAAATCGGACCACTCTTATCAGAGAAACGATTTTGCAGCCAGATGACATCATCAGTAATTCATGTATTTTGTTCTTGGTTTAATTTCTAAATTTTTCCGCCACACAATACCAACATACGTTAAAAAAATTTTGTTAATATGATTTATACATTTAATGCGTTATCATTAATTCAACACAATTCAAAATGCTTCAGCTCCAAAAATACACTAATTGCTCTTAACGTCACATGGTTATAAAATTTTCTTTCTAATGACAGCAGTCCGATTTCAAGAAAAAAAGGCCCGATTGGCTCATCTATTTATTACCCAATGATAACAACTCATTAGCAGAGAATATATATACTAAGAATGCGCATCTCATACAAATGGCATGCCAAATTGAAATGACAAAATCAGGCAGCGGCGGGCAGCATGTGTTGGAAGTCAAACTGCTATAATTTTCCATAATTCACAGTGGCTAGAGAATATATGAATATTTTCTGCTCTTTATGTTTGTGTTTCTTTCCTTCGCTATGCATGTGTTGCTCGCGCTATGCTTTAATGACAATTGCTTGTCTTTATTTTGATCTTAGTTTTAGCTTTTTTATATATGTACATATGTGCTTTTGATGTGATTTCAATTGATATTGTTTCCCTTTCTGGCTGTTCATATGCTGCTCGCACTAATGCCTAGTGTGAGATTTTTCTATTTTAGGGTAGATTTTTGATATTTCAATGAATGAATGGTTAAATATCAGACATTTTTTAAGCGCATTTTTGCATTATTTAATATGTAACATTTTTAACAAATTTCTAACAATTGCGCATGTTTCTGTTATTGCACTATATTTTTTAATTACAAATTAATAATTATTATTCAATTAGAAATTAATACAAATTATGTAAAAATTGTTACATTTCCATATTTATCCATTCATATTGATCAATTTATTAAATGCAGGCACCTGTCAAAAATCAACATAAATAGTCCACCAATATTCATATTTTGCGTAGCCGGCTTCAATTGTCTTCATTTAACATTTTGCGCCATCCACTACAATCTGAACGAACTGGTGTTCCGATTGATCGGCAGTTCAATTGAATGCATTGCAAATTTTTGTTCCGAATGAACTGAATAATTGCATCATATTTAAATAAATATATTTTGCATGCACTTATTTTCACAAATAATGCATAATTAGCGCAAAATATTCTTGCATAAATTAAAACAATTCAGAAATCCTAAATATTGGATAGTCTGAATTGGGCCTGCAATCATTCTTCGGGTTATCAAGTTTCGACTGTAGCTTCAGAAATGAAACTTCTAAAAAATGTCAATCGCCACAAAAAATTCTTTGTATATGAAGACAATCATCACACACATACACAAACATGACAACTACCGAAAAAGAAACAAGCGCAACAACAAATATGCGCAATCGGCTAGCCCAACAACTACAATCAAAAAAACGCTGTGTATATGAAGACCATCATCACATACACATGCAACTACCACCGAAAAAAATATATGCCATCTTACGGTAGAGTCCAGTCCCCACGCCATCTTACGGTAGGGTCCTGGGCCCAGGACCCATGTACAAATTTTTTCAACGGGGTCATGCGTCTTCTTATTATACATATTCTCTGCAGAAAATATTCATATATTCTCTGGCCACAGTGAATTATAGAAAAATTATAGCAGTTTGCCTTCCAACACACGCTGCCTGCCGCTGCCTGATTTTGTTATTTCAATTTGACATGCAGTTTGTATGAGATGCGCCTTCTTGGTATATATATTCTATGCTGATAGGTTTGTATGAAATTTTGAAGAAATAGACCAACCGAAGCAACTCAACTGCCAAACGTTGAATCACCGGGAAAACACATGTGCGACTTTTCCGCGCGGAAAAAAAAGTTTATACTGAACTGGGAGAGGAAAAACGCAGCGCTCTGCGATAACGCAAGTAGTGTCCAACTATGATTTGCGTCTGCGTTTTTCGAGCTGACAACCTGGAGTTTGTGCAAATTGCTACATATTTTTAGATTCCACAATCAGCTGTTTACTAAAACACAATCTGAATGAGGAAAAACTCATTGAGTCCGTCAACCAAAAGAAATTCTTGAAGATTTTTAGTTCGTGTTATTGAATACAACATGCTAGTTTTGCGCACTTTGGTGAACGTGATCACTTATTCTTTTTGTTGAAGTGAGTCAAATCGCTCATATTGCTCAGTTGTTCACTTACTCACTAACTTATGAATTGCAGTGACGTATGAACAACACATATGTACATATTGATATTTCAGCATGACTGATTATTAACAAAATAAAATATAATTTTTTATTTAGTCCGGAATACATGTCCTAACGTGAAAAAAAATCACAGTATGGAAAAATCCAGTTTGACTACATACTAAAAAACATAAAATAATAAAATAAATTGATATTCCCTACTTCAATTGAATTCTTTGATCAATTTTAGTGAAAGCTTTTATTAATTTTTGGAGCTGAATCATTTTGAGTTGTTTTGAATTAATAATAACCAATTTAATACATAAATTATTTTTGCTAAATTTAAATTTGATTTTTCAACGTATGTTGGTGTTGTGTGGCTTAAAAATTTAAACTTTAGACCAAAGAGCAAAATACACTAACAGCTGAAGACATCATCTAATGGTGTAATAATTAGAAGGTGGCGGCAATTCGTGACCCTGATCGGACCACTCACATTAGAAGGCCGTCATTTTATATTTGTGACGTCACATGCATTTTGGGTATTTTGAGCTGATTTCAACATTTTTACGCCGCGAAATACTATCATATGTTTGGACTGAATTGCAATTTGTAAATAAAGAATTATGTTAATATTTTGAAAAAAATACGGCATGTTTTTTAAGTGAATATTTGGTTGTTAAAAGGATTTCCGCGCCATTAAATTGACGAAATATGTGCAGCTTTTTTGTTAACATTTATATGGCATAATATAATTCAACTGGTGTTATGTGTGTGAACTAAATTATGTTGATTGCTTTATTACTTGTTTAAATTTGCGATAACTTTCATGTTCTACTGCCTGAAAATTCCATAAACCAAAGAAAAGTTGCTGTTTGGTTTGTCAACTTATAATTTTATTCAGTTTCTTCGATATGCGGCTTTGGTTATTCGCCATTTCACGATTAAATTTTTTTATAGTGAAAAACATACGCGCCCTGAAGAAAAGTTTTTTTACGTTGGGGTGGCATTGGATATCTTTCGCTGCATCAATGTGCATTTGTAAATAATTTTTTGCGATAAGTATTTCATCGCCATTGAATTGGCGAAAAATATGCTCCATCGCTTGAATTTTTCCCAACATAGGCATTGACGGTTTCAAAAGACCGCCTTCGCTCAATTGATAGACCCAAGTGAGAGAATATAAAGATATAAGAAGACGCATCTCATACAAACTAAATTTCAAGTTCCAATGACAAAATCTGGCAGCGGCGGGCAGCGTGTAGTTGAAACTGAACTTGCGAGAGCAAAATTTAGAAATTTGTTCTAATTTACTCTTTCTGTTATTGTTTTCCCTTTCCTACCTACACATGAGCTGCTCGCATACTTTGCGTAGTTGGCTGAAATTGTCTTCATTTAATATTTTGCGCACTCCCCTACAGTCTTTACGAACTGGTGTTTCGATTGATCGCCAGTTGAATTGAATGCGTGCCAAACTTTTGTTCAATATGTGGTGAATAATTGGGCCAGAATTTAATAAATTTATTTTGAGAATTGGCATTTTCACCAATAATGTATGATTGCTGCATAATATTATTATAAATATTTTTCATGCACTTTGCCAAAGCGTAAAGAAGCAGCGTTGAGAATTTATATGCCCGTAACAATGAAGAAGCAGAGCCAATATTTCACAAAAAGCAAGAAAAATAAAATAGCAAGGACAATTGAAACTTTTAAAATCATTCGCTTATTAGTGTGTGTGTATATGTACACATACTGCAGGTGTTTCTGTTTAAATGCATACACAAATTCAATTAGACTGTCTTTTTATACCAGGCACACATGAAAAGCAGAACGAAATGCCTAGGACAATAAAGCAGCAACACAAAGCAAAAAATATATTTTGTAGACGTAGAAATAGTCAAAACGTCAAAATCATGACAAAACAGTACGCTCGATGAACGACTTTTCATACCAGGTACACATCAAAAGCAGAATAAAATGCCTGTAGCAATTAAGAAGAAGCAGAATATTTTCACAAAACGAAGAAATATGAGCTAGCTTGGCAATTCAAACTTCTAAAGTTCTTTTCTGCATGCACACACAAACACGTGTATTTCAGACGGTACCGTCGAACAGCGACTTATTGTAGCAAGCAAAAGAATTGTCTTCAGTAAGAAATTTGCGCACACATTAAATTCAGCAATAACAACACTCTTGCATTGCCAAAAAAATGGCAATCGCCCCACACATGACAACTAGAAAAAATAAGCAACAACAAATATGCGCAATCAGCTAGTCCAACAACTACAATTATATGAAAACAAAAAATCCTCGTCATCAAAGCAAAAGTCAAACAATTAATAAGAGCGACTCCACGTGCAGGTCTCTTGACACTTAAAAAGTCTCTTGAAACTCAAATTAGAACAGAATATCAAATAATTAGAACAGTATACCAAATATAAGCTGCCGATAGAGGGCTGGGTCGTCATATGCCGACCCACGTACAAATATTTTTAGAGGCCAGATGTGTCTTCTTATAACTTTATATTCTCTGCCCAAGTGTAAGTTGCCTCATCAACACTTAGATCCTTTGTGTCGAAGAAGTCTTTTAATCTGCAGTAATAGTGGTATTCCTAACAATAAGATTTATTCCATTGCACATTAAACAGTATATTCAATTAATTTGCAAACTTACCAAGGTCTTGTTGAACTTTGCCAATTATATCTTCGTTGCGAAAATGATATTCGCATACTCGCCAATAATTACTTAGCGGATCGGTTTTGTTACAAAACTTTAGCCAATGATCCCGCAGTTTTTTGCTGCTTGGAAAGGTTAAAAAAATTATGCTTCTATCATTATTGGCAGTCATTTTATTACTGCAATTTTCCACTGCACTCTGCATTTTTAATTTGAATTTTTGAATATTGACTTTGTTGACAATAACACAGCTGATCAAAACTCAACCAATCCAATTGACAATACTAGTTTTGCTATTTGCACTACATTCCCCCTTAATGTTCAATACTAATTTCAGCTAAAAAATACCCTAAATTTGTCCTATGACATCACAAATATAAAATGGCGCCTTCTAATGTGAGTGGTCCGATTTCGAGAGAGAACAAGGCCCGATTGGCGCCACCTCCTAATTATTACACCATGACGTCATCTAGCTAAAAAATCGTCTCTCTAATGAGAGTGGACTATTTATTACACCATGGTTGAACACTACTTGCGTAAACGCAGTGAGCACCGTTTTTCCTCTCTCAGTTCAGCACAATTTTTTTTTTCCAAGCATAGAAAACGCACGTCTGTTTCAGCGATTGCGCTCATGCCAACATAGACATCGCAACACATCTCAAAGATCGTCGTTTGAGTGTGGGAAATTACCTTATCTAATGATAACATGAAAACATGATGACAAATTATATACGATGAATGTTGCATTATGATGTAAAGCACCATCACCATTTAAATTTTAAAAAATAAGAAATACAGTAATTTTTATTTTCAAATTATAAAAGAAAAATTTGTTCCAATGTTAAACATTGAACGAAACAAAAAATTCTCGACAGGCTTTAACTAGTCGATAGCAAATTCACATGGAATGCAAAACACCAAATTTGAAACATAATTATACTCTCATGTTTCTAATCGTGTAGTTACAAGAACTGATACTCGACTACATATTTAATTACTTGACTACTCTTGGCTTTGTGAGCCGGTTATGTTATCGAATACAGCTGTTCACTATATTAAAACAGCTGTATGATTGCTGCAGAATTTGACTCAAAATAGAATTTGCGGTTAGAATGAACTTATGAAGTTTAAGTAAATCGCATTGAATAAATTCTTTAAAATCATGGATTAAGTAAAGTTACGCGTTCGATTAATTCAATTAATAAAGGTTTAAACTATTGTTGGATCGGTGAAATTATTTATTTAATTAGAAGTTTTCCGATCATAATTTTATTAGATGCATGAAACAATCGGGGCATATTGCAATAGCTAAAAATAACAGTGATAATTTAAAAACGGTGGATAACCAATAACAAGTTAACTTTAAAAAAAGTGGGTGACTCGGGGGGCAGTCTACGCCAACGCAGACTTACAAGCAGAATGATCAATGCAGAGGAATGTGTCTGGCGTCAGCATCTCGTCGCTCAGCTGCGTGAACGCAACCGAAAGGAATGCGATAACTTTAAAGAGATTATAGTGCAAAGTAAGTTAGGCGTGAAGGCTGGTGATGAAGCCGACGCAGCTCTCATCTTGGTAGAGACACAAAAGCAAGTAAACAAGCTCTTTTGAATTTTAATTCCTAATTGTTTGTTTATTTAGACAATCGCTTATTGGATCACGTGGCGCAGCTGAAATCAGACAACTTGAAACTTTCCGTAGAAAACGAACAATTACGCGGGGCAGTCTCTACAGGTAGCTCCAACCTTGCAATTGCAACTTTAGAAAAAAAGTTGCTGTTGCAGCAAGAAGAATTGACAGATCTTCACAAGCGGAAGGGCGAGAATTCACAAATGATTGTAGATTTAAATCTAAAAGTAGAGCAGCAAAAAAAAATAATTGCCGAGAAGGATAATAAGTGCGAACCCGTATTATATGCATTAAAAATAAAATGTTCAATAATATGTGGTTTTTTTTAACGCAATACTTGCAGACTTTCTGACCAACAAAGTGCCAATAATCGTCTTCGAGCTGAAGTGCAAATGCTTAATTCGAGTCTGGAGGAGCTGAAGAAACTTAATGTAACTACCCTAGACGAACACACTGCATTGCAATTAGCGTTTAGAGCACTAGAGGAGAAAATGCGTAGTGTGCAGGTGAGTAGAAATATAACTGTTCTGTTAATATTGTATTTATTTGTTTTTTTACAAAAGATATTGAGATGAAATTCAAACAAAATTAAATCAGTTTTTGTTTCGTAGCAATATCTGTCATAATGTTTTAAGTTAATTCTCAAAATAGTCGGAAGTGCAGTGTACTGAAAAGTTAAAATTAAAATCTGGTTTATTAAATCTCTGCTTCAAAATTTTTAAAATACAAATGACAGTTAAAAGTTAAAATTACATGGAATTGTGAGTAGCCATCCTCAACCACGACAGACTGCCCCGCAAATGCTTACGTCATATATTCGCATACGAGTTTTGACAGATTCTGGCCGAATTTTTAAGTCAGATACTCAAATTTTTTTTAGTACAAACTTTTGATGTGTAAATTCTTTGATTTCGGTAGTGAATTTTGGTTACAACAATTATCCTGTTGTTTAACGCTTTTTGTATGTAAGATTTCTTATCAATAAATACATAATTAGGCAAAGGCAATTTGCAATTCTTGATAGTTGTAAAAGGCAGTGACTAGCAGACACGAAGGCATTTATTGTCTGACGGTTCCAAGAAATGGCTTAAAAATTTGCGGTAGCAAATTTAATAAAATGTAATGAAGTAAAGCTTGGTATATTTCTGCTAAGATTTTTTTTCTATGACCAGAAGTACTGACGGACAGAAAATAACATCGGTTCAAATTGTGATCTTTAAGAAGTATTGTCTAAAAACTAATAATTCCAGTTTGGAGTAAAAACGATTCTACATACAGTCTTTCACTAATGATTTTTCAGATCGAAAAAAAATTTATTTTTTCAACTTTACACCCAAAAAAATTACACTTTAGTTTAGTCTAGGTCATATGTGTTTTATTGATTACAATTATTTACGGTATTTAAGAAGTAATTGTTAAAAGAAAGTGCAATTTCAATGCACCACAAACAAAATAACAACAAAAACAACTACCGAACCGTTTAATGTCACACTTTTCCTTAAGCTTTACAACAAGGGTTCCCGTCCAAACTTTTTGGTTTTTGACCAAGATTCCTTGCCAATATACGCTCTGCCCGTTTAATAATTTTTGATTTTGCGCCACATGGATGCTTTGGCTCCAATTAACATTCGTTTTCGGCTCGATTTATTATGATCTAGTGGTCTTCCCAGTTGCAGAAAACATTTCCACCACACCACCACACTTTTACCGAACTGCTGGTTGTAGTATACCAACTGAACTACACCAAAATAGAATCTCTGCCCTGGTATATTTGAAACAAATAATGACTTTATGGTGCGCTCAAAGTAAAAATTAATCGGCAACTGATTGAAAAATTCCAAGAAAAACACAAAGCAAAAGAAATACTTAACGGCAGATGTCCCATTCATCGCTGAATTGGTGCAAAAAGGAATAAAAAAGTAGTGACAACCATTTCTTTACAGTCAAAAAATTGAGTAATTTTTGTTTTTGTTGTTATTTTTGTTTGTTATGCGTCGAAATTGAACTTTTTGTTTTAACAATTAGTTTTTGAGTAGTGTTAATAATTATAGTCAATAAAAAAAATATGTTCTGGACTAAAAAGTGAAATTTTGTTGGGTATAAAGTTGAAAAATTGAATTTTTTTCGGTGTGCAAACTTATTTGTGACAGACTGTATTTCAATATATACACACGCCGGTTTACTATATCATATAGCTGCCATAAGAACGATCGGTCGAAAAAACAACATTTAAATAAAATGACTTACTAAAAAAAAGGTTTTTGTTTCTTAAAATATCGTGACATAATTTAAACACAAAATTATTGCATTTTGGATTGGGTACAGGGTATTCTATAGTCGGGTGTGCCCGACTATAGCTCTGCTTTTCTAGTTTATACACCCTATACCAAAATATGATAAAGGGTATATTAAAGTTGTGAAAATGTATGTAACAGGCAGAAGGAGGCGTGGGAGACCCCATAAAGTATATATATTATTGATAAGCATCGAAAGACGAGTTAATCTAGCCATGTTAACTAGCCAACAAACGGATCTTGGAAACGGTTAGACCTACAACCACCATACATAAGCTCTAAACGCAGGAGACTCAAGGTCCACTAATAGGTCTTGATTAGCTTCATATCCCCGCTATCTCTTGCTCATTTACCCGTGATAAGGTGTCTGGAACGACATTTAGTCTGACACTACGGTGTTCTATTTTAAACTGAATACCTTGCAGTTTCAAGGTCCAACGGGGTTTTTCAATATTAAGCGTCAGTCCGGCAGACTTTATATATTCTGCTATTATGCTTAGCACCTTCATATGAGTTTCGATGTTACCTAAATTCACTAACAAATCATCGAGATAAACAAATACTTCATTACGGTTCTCGGCTGTGATGACTTTGTCCATGAGTTGAGTCATCGTTTGAGATGCATTTTTTAATGCAAATGGCATCACTTTAAACTTATAGTGGTTTACCAGGTAAAGTAAACGCTGTTTATACCCTGTACCAAAAAATGGTAAAGGGTATATTAAAGTTGTGCAAATATATGTAACAGGCAGAAGGAGGCGTGGCAGACCCCACAAAGTATATATATTCTTGATCAGCATCGAAAGGCGAGTCGATATAGCCATGTCCGTCTGTCCGTCTGTCCGTATGAACGCACGGATCTCGGAAACGGTAAGACCTACAACCTCCAAATTTGGCACGAAGACTCTGCCAATCCATAGGCATAACGAGTTTATTTTTTTTTTCGATATTCGATCTATAACATATAGCTGCCATAGGAATGATCGGCCGAAAAGCCATATTTAGTAACAAAACCGCTTTATTTTTTAAGATATGTTTACCAAATTTGGGATTTAATTGTTTTACCTAATGCTCAATCACATATCTAAAAACTATGTATATCGGTTTACTATATCATATAGCTGCCATAGGAACGATCGGCCAAAAAACAACATTTACTGAGAAAAACTTTTTTGTATATTAAGCAATCGTTATCAAATTTTGGATTTACCAATTCTAAGTAATATTCAATAATATTCCCGAATATTATAAATATCCGTTTACTATAACATATAGCTGCCATAGGAAGGATCGGCCGAAAAACAACATTTACTGAGAAAAACTTTTTTGTTTATTAAGATATCGTTACCAAATTTTGGATTTATGGATTCTAAGTAAATTCAAATCATATTCCTAAATATGATAAATATCGGTGCACTATAACATATAGATGCCATAGGAACGATCGGCCGAAAAATGGCTTTTACAAAAAAAAAATTTTTTTTTCTTGAGATATCCTTACGTAATGAATACAAAATATTAAAGCAACAAAAAAATATATTAAGTTTTGGCTTCGGTACAGGGTTTTCTATAGTCGGTTACGCCCGACTATAGCCCTGCCTTTCTAGTTTTTCCCTGGACCTGGGTACCAACGGGATCTGCCAGTACGCATCATTTAAATCTAAGCTACTTATCTACATGGCTTCGGGTAATCTGACCAATATCCCATCAATTTGCGGCAATGGGTATGCGTCTTTCTTTGACGGCATTAACTTTTCTACTATTGAGGCAAAGACGAACCTTCCCCGATTTCTGATCTAACACCATTGGGGACGACCGGCTTCTCGATGACTCCCAATTTGATCTGTCGCATATGGATATTTTTCTACTGCTGGAGATACCGGGAAATTACGCTGTTTAATGGGTTTTGCATCCCCCACCTCAATTGAATGTTATATATATGTGGTCTTATCTAACCCAGAAACGGTGAATAATGGAAATTTGGCTATGACTTTTCGGAAACTATTTCGGAAATTTCCATATTATGTGGTAACAATCTAATATCTGATCAAAACTTTATCCCGAGATAGACATCTTGGCTGAGAAGTTTGAAGTTTTAACTCCTTCACTAAATTATTATATTAAACAGGAATCTTCAGTCGACCGATTACTACTTGTCTACTACCATTAGCCGAACACGCCGCTGTGGTAATCCTTTTTATCGGAACCTGGCTTCGTATAATTTGTTCTGCTAATTTTCCGCGTAAATTGCATTAGCATTAAGCGAATCCCTATGTATCATAAGATTTATTGAATGTCCGGTTTGTATAGATTGTAAATATAATCGAAAAAAAAAAAAAAAATAAAATTTCCGCGTGTGGCACTAATGGCCGCTCCTGTAACTAAGGGAGCTAAAGCTGAACTTAAGCGTATGGCCGATGGTAATTTTTCTTAAACCTGATGGTGTTTAAAACCTTAGCTGATTTCCAATAGTGACATTCTATTTACTTCGTCCTTAACAGCTGTAACAAAAAATTTCTGCGTTTTGTTTACGGCATTGAGGCCAACACTTGCCATTGCCATTCAGTATCAAGTTTCTGAATTGGAGTAATTTGTTCACCTTAGTTTCTTCGGTTCTTTTTTTTGCTTGTCTTCGCCAAGTCCTGGCTCTTCCGAACGCGGTTGTGTGTTCGCCTTTGCGTTTTTTAAATATCATGCGCATGATGGTTTGTGCGTGTTTGATGCTTCACAACCACAGCAAAATATTCTGGTGCCATTGCTCCAATTTCAACCTTCGATGTCCGAAAATTCAGTTGCCTCATTGATTAACATCTCTTTTATTAACTCTGCTACTGGTTTACGCAAAGGCACTGCTCTGTGGTGATTATTTTGTTTCTTTAGATCCTCCGAGAAAAATTTTCGACGCTGGCATACTTCTCTTAGTCGCTCAACGGATTCTATCGGCACATTAAGAAATTCATGCCTTATTTCAGGCCTCAGGTTTCTTTTCAAGATCTCCACAACCTCATAGCATAACTAAACTATCCATCAGAAGAACAATTGCGTCGTAAAGGCTATTGAAATTTTCTTTTTTTCTCTCAAGTATTGCCTCCCGCATATCCATATCCGGTCGTATATCTCGAAACTGTATTCTTAAGGCTTGGCAAAGCGTCTGCTAGTGAAAATCTGGTGACGTTTTATGAAAACGTCAGAAAAACTATCTAGCCTTTTCATCCAATAAGAGACTAACATTGCTACAGAGAATCGAGAAATTTTCTGCCAACGTTTGGTACTTTGGCTTCGACTCGTTACAAAAAATTTTCGACATTTAGCCCTTTAGGGTTGCCACTGAATGGCAATTTCCAACTATTCAAAATGTGACCTATTTTCTCCAGTCTCTGCAGGAAATCAGATATCAAGCTCCTTTGCGTGCCCTGTGTGCTGTCTACCAAAGTCTGATTGGGTTGGCGCACCCAGGCTTAACGATCTCATTGCTACGAAAAGATAAAATACTAGTCTGCACCAGCTGCGCCACTTGCCCTGCTAGCTGAGTCATCAACGCATTCTGCATGTATTGCACTGTTTATGCCACTGTATTGGATATCATTTCCATACATCATCATCATCATTTCCTACGCGGCTCCTGATTCTATCACATCACACGCTAAATTGAATGATGGGCATTGAGGATCTGTTGTCATGTACTTTGACTGCTGTCTCGTATTTCGTGGCACTGCTTAAGCTGAAGAAGTTGGCTTTTCGAAGCATACCACATTACATTTTGCGCAATTTTAACTAGACCTTGCAGGAATAGCTATGCACGATTTATGAAATTCATACCCGCATTTAATCTTTATTTAGGCTTCCGCTGTCAAATTCCTATTGCACAGTCAAGTGGCCCATCATCTGGTTTTTGGTGTTCCTAACATATGCGTGAATTTTTGTAATCAACATATTTTGGAAGACAAAGCGAACTACAAAAAAAAAAGAACTTTTCCAACAAAAGAACTCAAAAATTTACTTCCTGCTATTCAATACAACTGAAATGCACTGAATCCCCTTAAGCAATTCACAAAAAAATTATGTCCGAATTGTACTAGTAAATTTTCACGCGCACAAAACAAAACTCAATATAATATATCTATGTCAAGTCAATTCCAAAAATATAGTCGCTCAATGTCAAACGCATACCAACAAAAATATAGACTGCGAAAAAATGTCCAAAATCTGACACAGAATATTTTTGTCAAGTTTGGAGCATATTTATATCAAATAGATTTTTTCCTGATTTTACGATGGAACCACTCTAAATTGCAATTTACGTGCACCAAACAAACTCACTACAAATATTTAACTTATCTAGCTGACCTGACCAGGCAGACGTTATTCTGCGCTTTTCGGGTAATTAAATATTGAAAACATCGGATCTGGTACAGGGTATAAAAATTGCTTTATCTAATTTAACTAATTTAATTTATCACGAAAAAACCGCCAGCTACCAGCAGATAACTATGTGTATAGTTTTTGTACGACATCGTAAAACAATCGGTTGTGGCTGACGAATTAAATGAGTTTTTCCTTATTTGACATGTTTTGTAGTAAACAACTGATTGTGGAATCCAAGCTTAATAGTCACAGACGCAACGGAAACAATCATGCCCACGATCGAACTTCTTGCGGTACTGGTGATGATCGTATTGCAAACTCGAGTACGTTGCCTTTGTCTTTCAACGCTACAAGAGTTTGTCTTGCCGCTAACGTCGGTCACGGCATATTTTATGCTGACCGACTTTCATTTTGTGTGGGCAATATTGTTGGAATTGCACTTTGTAGATCAGCTCTTTGCCGCCATAACAGCGACGCGGCATGTGCAAGGCGAAGTGTAAAGTTAAGTTAGAATTTTAAGGTACATCGAGAAACTCAATCAGGCATACGGCCTAATAAAATATGTTAATAAAGAATAATTTAGATTTTTTATTTACCGGGAGTTTTAAAATAACGCGAATAAAAATAATTTATATTTTTATCGGAGTTTTTAAACAAGTGGAAAATCAAATTATCAAATCAAATATAAAATTCTTAACCCTCTAACACGTAAGAGTGCCTCAAGGTACTTATTACTTTATTAGCATTTAAAAAAAAATATATACATAACATAAAAAATATATATAAGACTAGCAATCCCGGCGCGCTTCGCTTCACGTTTTTTTCTGTCCAGTTTGTGCAACCATCTCCGTTTGTCAAACTATATACTATAACTATTATACTACAACAAAAAACAACAACACAATATTTATAAGCAGTGACGAAAGGCTGCTCTGTGAGCATAGTTCGGCTATTCTTTCGGATTTTCGTTCGGCAAGACAACAAAGTCGTCGTACAACAAAATATAAGCAATAAACGTACGAACGTTTTTATGTTGATTGATTTGTTGTATTTGTAATAACTTAATACTAAAAAAAACATATTCTATTAAAATAAACTGAAAAACTAAGTATGCCACACAATAATAAATGTGATTTTATAAAAAAAAATTATTAAAATCGGTTCAGTATATTTTGTTTGAAAGCGTGACAAAATTTTCGTCTTTAATTTTATATAATTTGTATAGATTTGAAAGATTTCTGATGCTTGGTCTGGTGCATGCTATGTTTTGTTTTGTTAATAAAAGCGAATTTATCAAATGTATCCAATCCATAATTTTTTCCATCGGAGGTATGTTTATTTACTATTAAAATAAAGTCGCATATTTGCAAATAGAAATAGTGCATTGTAGCAGTGAAATATTGATAAGTGCTTTGAGGCACTATTGGGGCTGCAAGTAAAGTTTTATTGGCACCTGCTATTTCACAATTACTCGGAATTTTCGTATTAGTATTTTGTTAAATACATTCTTTCTCTGAATTTAAATTTCAATATAGCTCCGTCCTGGCTCCGTCCAGAAGTCCTTAAATCAGAGATTTTTAATAGTAGTTGTTGTTGAGATCGATCTGCGAGAATTGGTGGTAGTGTCTTGATTTCTGTTAGATCGTCTCTATGTGCTGATGAAGTATTTATCCCTATCTCTGATAACATTGAGTTTCTTTGTGTACAAGTTTCGGTTAACAATTGCAATATATTTTTAACTTGTTCTTATATTCCACCTTCGTCTGATGATACAATTTACACTGCTCATGTGGACTATATAAAATTCGTCCACTCTCTTCTCTACACCGCTGACTATTTATTAGTCATGGGTGATTTTAATCTCCCGCTAGTTTCTTGGTCCCTTCTGAACTTTCAAATTCTCTTATACCTAGTTCTTCGTGTAAATTTGTTGATACAATATTAGATGATTCTCTTGAGCAAATAAATTGTGTTACGAATTGCATGAATCGTTCTCTTGACTTAGTTTTTACAGATTGCGCTGCAAATTTTTCATTGCGTAGGTCTAATCTGTTATCTACCCCTGGAGATAGCTAGCACCCTACTCTTCAGCTAGAAATTCTTTTGAAGACATCTTCATTGAATTCATCTATTGGAAAAGCTAGTAAATCTTTTTGTTTTCAAAAAACTGATTTTGGTAAACTTAACCAGTTTCTTTTAAATACGGATTAGTCTACTTTAAATTCCATGATTGATATCGATGAAGCTGTGCAGTTGTTTAATAAAATTGATCAATAAATGTGTTCCTAAAGTTGAGGCTTTCGCTGAGTCTAATAGACCATGGTTTTCCCGCGATTTAATTCGGTTAAAAAATCGTCAAAATCGTCTTTTTAATAAATTTAAACGTACCGGTCTGGCAGTTGATTACGCAAATTATACTGTATCGCGTTATAATTTTAATCACGCAAGTAAATCGTGCTATAATTCGTACTTATTTTACGTTAAATTAAATATTGAAAGTTATCCTAAATCGTTCTATAATTTTATAAATTCAAAACGCAGATCTAATACTTTTCCCTCCATTATGAAGCTAGGTAATGCTGAGGGATGTAATAATGTTGATACTTCCAATTTATTTGCCAGCTTCTTCCAGAATAACTATAGTGATAGTTCTGTCTCACTTAGTTTTTATTCAGACTCAATTATAGGGGACTCTTACCCAATCAATTGTCCAGTTATTGATGAAAAAATGTTTCTGTCTTATTTATTAGCTATTAAAACCACTTTTCCTGTTGGCTCTAACGGTATTCCTGCATGCGTTTAAAAGTACTGTGCAAACGCTTTACATCTCGCTCTTTGTAAGTTGTTTAATTTATCGGTTTGCTGATGATGTAAAACTTTGTTTTACTCTAGATTCCTTTCTTCATCAGAATCTTGTGAAAAGTGTAAAGTTATGTCTTTCACTCGTAGCAAACCTAGGTTGTATTCCTACTCCTTAAATGGGTCTACTTTAGCACGTGTTTATGAATTTAACGACTTATGTGTTTTGATGCTCCCGAAATTTAACTTAAGTTCTCACATTCTCATGAGTACTAAACTAAAGTTAAGCTCGAGGTGTTCTTGGCTCTATTAAGAGTAGGTGTAAAGAATTTAATGATCCTTATACCACCAAGCAGCTATTCACTTCTTTGGTTCGTCCGATTTTAGAATATACTTTATATATTTGGAATCTCCAGCTTACAACATATTCTCACAGCATTGAATCTGTTAAATGATTATTTATGCACTTAGTTCTTGTACTGAGAGCAAAAGGACGAGCAGTCTGTTCATGTACAAACTGATCTGTTATGCGAACTGAATACAACCACGGTCTGATGTGTATTAAATTTTATTACGAAAATTTTTTCTTTATATGCAAATGTCTTCTAATTCCTTATGTCTAATACAGAATGTTTAAAATTTAAATTGCTTAAAATATATTTATGATTTGTTAGTTTACGATACGGTTTTCTTGATAAACCGAAATATAAAATAGCTGCAGTGCGTGTGTTCTTCATAACATTGTGTACGAGTTATCACTCGTACAAGATAACGCACTTGTGCTGAGTAAATTTAAGATACGATGAGTATTTTTACGGCACCCGCATGCATATCTGTTTCTTGCTGTGTGTCAAGAGTGCATCATTGTAAACTACTCAATTTTAGTGATAACTGAACTTAACGTTGGATGACCGGGAGTGTGTGCCTGCGTACGATGTGTCGAAATCGTACATCCTCCCGGCCGTTGAACGGATGTTCAACATTCTACTAAGCTCACGGTAAATGGTTGTGTTATTGTTTGTCTGGCATTAGGTGATATTGACAGTGATTGTAAAGATGGAGCTTCTTCTCTCTTCTTAGTGTTGCGTATATAGAATATCAACTTACATAGCAATGTGATGATGTTCGATAGGAGTCAAATTGTGCGGCAAATGGAGTTTGTTTGTTGACTGAAGCGTCTGTTGCATTTGTTGTAGCTCGTGATATCCAAAACTGCTCATTTCCGTTTGAAGTGTGAATTGAAGTCGTTGAGTTGTCTTTTTGAAATACGTTATGTCTCCAAATCGAGTGCAAGATGATTGAATCCAAGTTTTAATGGTACTTTGGCTGACCACGGTGATTGGCGAATTGCGAATGGTGCAATTATCATTTGCTGTCAGTAGTCCTACGTTGTGTAATTCAATGTTAGAAATTCCTTCATCACAGACTACTGACAATTTTAGTGGCTTTGTTGTTACAAATATCCATTTGTTTTTAGTATGCGTGTCAGACCATATGAATGATTTTTTTGAATGGATTATATGACAAGATGAATCAGTTTTATTGTGAAAAAGTTGCATTTCACAACTGGTGTCGGTTGAAAACATTACTTGTTTGTTATAGCAAATTAGCTCGTTACTTGTCTTCTCATGACAATTTTTTATGTCATTGCTTGTTGATTCAACATATTTATCTCTATGATTATTAAAAGCCACAAAAGACACAAAGAATTGGTGTCAATGTGTACATATATAAAGTTTTTGTTGATACTAGGGGAAGCGTCGCTTTAATGACATAGTCCTTTACTATGGTACCTTCAGTTTTCATAATTTTGTACACCATGAGCATGTTTTCGGTTGTGACTGGTAACATTTGTTCCGGTTTCAGATGATCCTTTATTTGGTCAAGCTGTTCTCTGAGTTGCCGTTGTGAAATTAACAATGGACTGACCGTGTTATGCCAAACATCAGTTAATACGTTAATTATTTCGGATTGTACTCGTTGTAAATGGGTCGCCAGTAATGTCAATTGTGTTGAAATTGTTATATACCATTGAAAGGCTTTATAATGGTTTTTGTTTACC
>JBAMBQ010000470.1:0-29714 GCA_037044495.1 Stegana nigrithorax | reverse complement strand
GTCTACAGGTTTGGACAAAATTTTTAAGTTTCTGAAAAGAACTAAGAGATTTGACTAGACGGGGTAATATAGTACAATGGACCAAGAGTCGAGTGCTACAAAGGCTTTTTGACTCACTAGCCCTTACCCCATAAATACAAAAAAAAAAATAAAAATAGCGGGTCACCAGCTGTCATGAGACACCGAGGTGGGAAGCGCAACTAAGCGGCATCTAGAAGGATTTCCTGCAGCGGGGCGTTCGGATTCCACAAGTTGAAAACCGTCCCAAGTATTGAACCGCCTGTCAGCAGGCATTTGGATATCCTTCCAAGCAGTGAATCACAGGACAGAAGGCCTTTGGGATTTAATCCAGCATCATATCGCCAGCAGGCATATGTATGGGAGCTGTCCAAGCAACTGGTGGCACACTGTCAGGAATTTTACAGTTTTTTTGGCATGCCACTGCCCAACGGGGAAATATTAGTAAAGTTTATTTTATTTTTTTTTTGTTTTTGTTCACTATTATTTCATATTATTATTGAGTTAATTAAACTCATTCGTAGAAAAATATATTAGTTAAAGTCGCATCGAAAGTCTTGCGAGTATTTTTATTGCAGAGGACATTTTCGTTAGATTTTGTCGTTATTTGTATATTTATTTTTGCTGGATTTTTTTTGTGACCGTATGGGTATGTTTGAGTCGAATGT
The DNA here is from genome assembly GCA_037044495.1 of Stegana nigrithorax. Taxonomy (NCBI): domain Eukaryota; kingdom Metazoa; phylum Arthropoda; class Insecta; order Diptera; family Drosophilidae; genus Stegana; species Stegana nigrithorax. The sequence continues at coordinate 29,028 of JBAMBQ010000470.1, read as the reverse complement.
TTTTATAAGAATTAAATTGTTTTTTTTTTTTAAATAATGCGTTTGTGTGTATTTTACGTAGATATTTCATTTTTCGTTTGGTTATGTGCTAAGGTTAAGGACATGATTGGCTAAGAGCCAACGATGGGGGATTCCGTACTGAGCCGCAGGGTTAAGTAAGACGTAGTCAGTGACAAGAAGGGGCCATGGTAAGGCGGGCGAGTAGGGCTTAATAACACCTAAGTTTTGCGTGGCGCCACTATCAGCCGGTTTCTATGATCAAAGTCGTGGGCATAGTATACATAGTGTACACTCAATTTCCGATTCGTTATATTTCAAGAGTATAATAGGATATTTATTAGCATCGCCGCAGATCAACGCCAAAAGGGTGAGCCAGACCACCAGAGCCATTTGCCGACGAGTTAGAGCCGGAAAAAAACCCCGCGTGTGCCCTCCATCAGCCTAACAGCTCCCTTTGCATAAGGTAATTTGTTTTGTTTTGGTTGTCGCTGTATAGGTTGTACCAATTATGATTTATTTTAAACAAATAAAAGATAGAATAATAAATAATTTTTATTTGGCGCCCAACGTGGGGCCACATTACTTCGATGGCCCACAAGCATACGAAATCGGTTTATTTTGATTCTATTTTTCTTTTTTTTCGTTTCTTCGGGCTAGCTGTCACATTGTTTGGAGACATTGTGCTGTTTAGCTTTTGGCCTCTGTCTACCAACAATTGATGTTTGGTGTGACAGGTGTCTTAGCGCGAAACCTATCAGTGATTTTTTTTCTGCATTAATCGGACACATGGGACTGAAGATGGGGTTTCTTCGAGCAAGGAATCATCTGACCACGGCTGATTGGGCGGAGTAAAGGAAGTCGAAACCCTATCTTATTGTTTTCTAATTTTCGTTAGAAATGGTGGCAATGAACATTTCAGATGCCTTGGACATGCGTCGGGCTATGATTTCTAGCATCAACTAAAGGTTATTGTCCCACTCTAGTCTCAAACGCAGTGGATTTGCAGATCGGGTTTCCTTTTATGGAGAATAATATGACCACGGTTGAGACAAGAGAGGAGCTCAGCTCCAACACTATCATTAAAATTTCTAGGGTCATGGTGTCACAAAGACAGAATGCAATAGGCTGATTGCATCAACAGCTATCAATAAGTTGATATTATTAGCTGGCAACCAGTAGTTTTTCTGTTTTGGGGACACTGACGCACTCAACACTGGACGGAAATTTTTCAGTGTTGTGCAATAATGTCAACCTGCTGTTTGAGGGCAAATCAAGAGATTTTTTTTGTAGAGATTTCACAAGGCGACTCCCTCAATGCGGTGGAACCTTTTGTGCGCGGCATTGCGAAAGCAATTCCGGGATGCTAGGTCAGATGAGGATATTCGGGAAGATATATTTTATGACGCTGTAGTTAAGCTGATGGATGGGCTCGAATGTCAGAGCGGTCAGTCATCGAAACTCTACGTAGAAACCTTCGACCAGAAATTCGGGATGATCTATCGAATGTTCAAATAGATTCAATTTGTAGATTGCGCGAGATATGCCGGCAAAGAGAAAGCTTCATGAAACTCCGGAAAGAATCTAGTTACGGGAAATCAATATCGTTCACGAGAGCAGTTTCAGAAGTCACAGTAGGTACTAGTAATACTATGGCTAATGGACACAGGTGCAGCCGTAAGCTGTATAGGCGGTCGATTAGTCGGGCAATTAATAGTAAAAAATGGATCAGATCAGATGTTGGCGTGGTCAGTACCGCGGATGGAAAGAATCAGATGATAATAGGTCGTTGAATAACTCCTTTAAGATATAATAACGTGGAAAAAGACATCGACCTACACGTACTTCCCAAGTTAAGTCAAGATTTATAGTTGCCTGCTCCATTCAAAATAGCAGAGTTGACCACTGATTCTCACGTTTTGTCAGCTGAAAGCCATAATCAATGCGTTGCCTTCCTTTACGGCAGCGGGTCTAGATAGGACATTAGTAATAACTAAAACAGATGTTGGTAGCGCGAGACCAGAAGTTGCTCTACTCAGGTGCTGAGGTCGATCGAATGCTAAGTCTAAGAGTTATCGAAGAGTCGAGCAATGCTTGGTCATCACCAGTAGTCTTGGTGCAGAAACCGGGAAAAATAAGGCTTTGCTTAAACAGTAGGAAGATCAATGATGTTTCTCATGAAGACGCTTATCCGCAGATACATAACTAGTCTAGATTTAAAGGAGATAAAACGGATTTCACGGTGCCCGGCAGGCCACTTTACCAGTTTAAAGTAATGCCATTCGGTTTATCCAACGCTTCTGCCACCATGTCACCATCTCACGTTAATAGACAAGGAACGAGGTTTTCATATATTTGTATGATTTACTCATCGTATCAGATAGCTTCGAGTCGCATCTAAAGGTGATAAAACAGGTGGCACACAACAAGCAAGCTGGCCTAACTTTCAATATTGAGAAAAGCAAGTTTTGCGTAGTCAGTAAAGCACCTGGGACATATAAAAGGCGAATGGGTGATACGAACAGATCCCGAGAAAATTTCGGTGCCACGCACTCTTAAAGCCTTAAGAAACTTTCTGGGGAGGGTGGGCTGGTATAGGAAATTTATCAGTCAGTTCGCCAACATAGCGGCCCCACTGACGGATCTATTGAACCGCAGACAGAAATTTTGTATTACCCTGGAAGGGGAACAAGCTTTCAGAAGGCTGATGAATACACTCTGTACTGCTACCGGTTTTGCGAAGTCCCGACTTGTCAAAAAAACTGAATAGGGCACAGCGAAACTATTCACTATTCTGTTCAATGAACAAGAGTGTTTAGAGGCGATAATTTGCATAAAGAGATTCGTCAAAGGACAGGATTTCACTGTCATAACGGACCATGCCTCATTGAAATGGCTTATGACCCAAACGGATTTACATACCCGTCTGGCACGGTGGGCCTTGAATTTGCAAAATGTTCAATTTCAAGATAGAACATCGCCGGAGCAAGCTTAACTTTACTCCCGACTCGTCGTCCCGCGTCGATGAAGAGGGAGTAGCATCGTTAGACGTCCAGAATGGGTCATTAGTCAACCTGGATCCGCCACATTTTCAAGCGAAAGAATATCGGGATCTAGTGGAAAACTTGAAGGTAAATGCCAGAAAGTTTCCTGACATCCAAATAATAAATAATGTGTTGTACCGTCGCACCCAGTATACCACCGGTGATTCCATTCACGATTCGTATGTATGGAAGCTGTGGGTACCAAAGCCGATGGTCATCGAAGTCTTGAGAAGGGCCTTTTTTTTTTTTTTTAATTCATTTATTTTACTTACATTAACTTAAATACAAACAGAACAAATTGCACCTAGTTGACTTGCACTAACAAACATTTTTCTAATGGACAAATATGATTAATTGACTTCATTTACAAATTATAAATAAATTATTAATTTAATATAAATGACTAAATGACTATGAGATAACTATGTTGCAAGTCTTAGTTCGCTTTAGGCGACGTAAAAGCTCTTCTGTGAGGTTTAGCCTCGATGCTTCTAGACTAACATGCTCTGTAAGACGAGAGTTATGTGCCTTTGCCGCTATTTTTATCTGATACCATGTTAATTCCAAGGTCTCGGTGAAGATCGCTGTTTCGGATATACCATGGGGCATCTATAATGTTTCGTAGAACAATGTTTTGAAATTGTTGGATCAATTGGACATTGCTGCAGGACGTACAGCCCCAGAGTTGGGCCCCATATGTCCAGGCAGGTTTGAGAATTTGTTTGTAGACCATAAGCTTGATTGATATTGATAACCTAGATCGCCGACCTAGAAGCCATTTCATAGTCTTGAATTTTAGGTTAAGCTCGTCTCTTTTTTAGAGGACATGCTCCTTCCATCGTAATTTGTGCTCCTTCCATCGTAAGGGCCCATGATCACCCCTTGACCTCGCACGGTGGTTTACATAAAACATTGGAGCGAGTCAGGCGATATTACTTCTGGCTGGGGTTAGTTAATGATGTCAAAAATGATGTGAGACCTGCAAGTCTAGCAAAACAACAAATACTGTACATCGTCCTCTTTTAGGCAGAACGCCAGAATCGCAAAGGTTCTTCCAAAGATTGCAGAAGCGGACATATAGGAATTTTCTTAGTGTTGGACAATTACACTAAGTTCGCATTTCTGAAAGCAGTAAAGAAATTAACGGCAGACGCAGTAATCAAATATTTACGTCAGGAATTGTGCCATACATATGGAACACCAGAGACTATAGTATCGGATAATGGATCCCAATTCAGAGCAACGGCTTTTCAAAATCTATTAGGAAAATACCAAATTTCTCGTTTTTTAACAGCCAGCTACTCTCCCCAAGCAAACTTAGCACAGAGGGATGAAAATCTCAGCAGCATTGCCTGTGCCTTAAGATCCTCTACACATTCGAGTATAGGCACGACGCCATATTATATATGGTATTCGGGCAACAGTTGATCACGTCAGGTGCAACATATAAGCATTTGAGAACGTTAGGGTTACTCGAAGACAGAGCCATACGCCTCAATAAGGAAGATTCCCTTGATATTGTTCATAGCCGAAGTAGCTCAGAAGCAAAATGAGAAAAACAGGAGGTATATCGGAAGAATTTCAAACAGAGTAATTTCCCAGCGGGATGTAATTCGAAATTAGGCCCTGCCTACGTCAAAGCGCGAGTGAGACAGAAAATTGGCAATATGTGTTATGAATTGGAGTATCTCCAAGGGCGGTTAGTATGTCGATTCCATGCAAAGGACAAAAAGCAATAGGATACCGCAAGCTTAGAGGGATCTGCCTTGAATCCTAATCGGCTCCAAGCCAGATCTTGCTGAAAGGGTATTTTTGTAACGCTTACTGTATGCAAAATCTTTTACTAACAGGCTGTTAGATCAAAACAGCGGCCTGTTATGAAAATTCTAAGAGCACATCAGTATTGAAGCTGTAACCAGCAATCAATATCCGAGGACGCCCCTAGCGGCTAGATTAAATAGCTAGGTGAGCGGGGGGAAAATAAAATATGCTGCTCTGAGACTTCAAGCTTTACCACGCTAGACTTTAGCAGAGCTTGAGTATAAAAGGGAAGTTAGAGCGGAAAAAGAGGGAGTTCAAGCTTAGTAGTCGATACCGACTGTCGAATAAATTGATCGCATCCGCGCAATCCGCAAATCAGCGAATAGCCCCAAAAAAAAGTAACAGGAATCAAAGGCTAGATGCTTCAGAAACGAAGTGAAGAGACGCACAAAACCATACGCTTTGTCTTGTGCGTAGTCGTCTGCAGATTAGACAATGATTGCTTACGCATGAGTAAGAGAGAGATAAAAAAAAAACTGTATCCGAACACAGGGAAGATGCGATAGCGTTGTTATTAGTTTGAAATTATTCGTTTAAAAAAAAATACGTTAAAATTTTTATTTTTTATTATATTTTTTTTAATTTTCTACCACAGTCACAATAGGCCTGAGATAGCTAAAATAAGATATTTAAATTTTAGACTTAATTGTTTAAACACAATAAGCAAAATTAAAGCCAAAGCCAAACTTACCGTAAATAATAAGCAAAAAAGTGAGCGTTGTCTTAAACAGTGTTGCAAAACATATAAAAAGTACAGAAAACAGTGTTTGAACTCAGTTTTTACTTTTCCTCAATCAAAATGAAAAGTTCGTATTGAATGAAATTTGTAATTATTTATTTGGTTTGTTTATTTACTCAATTACTCATTTCTTATTTCCATAAAAGCATAGCATGCCAGAATAAATAAACAAAATTAATAATATCGAAATTTATTTATTGTTTAAAATCCTGAGGCAGAAGTCAACAATTTTAGTTTACAAATTAGTTTCTCATCAACTAACTTCTTATGTAAACCATTAAGTGCACTTTTTATGAAAATCGGAATAATATATTTTATACAAAAATATTAAATGCACAATCAGTTTCCATCAAATGTTGCCTATAGGCAACATTGGTCCTGAAAGGGTTAAAGCATCTCATACAAACGGCATGCCAAATTGAAATGACAAAATCAGGCAGCGGCGGGCTTCATGTGTTGGAAGGCAAACTGCTCCAATTTCCCATAATTCACACTGGTCAGAGAATATATTATTATTAATATTTTTTTGCTCTTTATGTTATGTTTCTTTCCTTTGCTATGCACTCATGCTTTAATGACAATTGCTTGTCTTTATTTTGATTTCGGTTTTTATTTTTTTGTGTATGCGCTTTTGATGTGATTTCAAATGATATTGTTTCCCTTTCTGCCTATTCATATGCTGCTTGCACTAATGCCTAGTGTGAAGTTTGTCTATTTTAGAGTGTATTTTTGATGTTTAATAAGTAATGGATGAATCCCTAACTATGCAAGACATTTCTTATGAGTATTTTTGCATTATTTAATATGTAATTTATTTCTAATAATTGCACATGTTTCTTTTATAGCATTATATTTTTTAATTATAAATTAGTAATTATTATAAAATTATAAATTAATACAAATTATGTAAAAATTGTTGCATTTCCATATTTATCCATTCATATTGCTTAATTTATTAAATGCATACACCTTTCAAAGATCAAAATATTCATATTTGGCGTAGCCAGCTTAAATTGTGTTCATTTAATATTTTGCGCACTCCACTACAATCTGAACGAACTGGTGTTTCGATTGATTGTTTAATTGAATGCCTGCCAAATTGTTGTTTCAAATGAACTGAATAATTGCATCATATTTTAATAAATATATTTTGCACACACTTATTTTGACAAATAGTGCATGATTAGCGCAAAATATTCTAATTGGCTTTGACTTTTTTCATTCACACAGCCAAAGTGTTAAAAAGCGGCTTTGAGAATTTAAATGCCTGTAACATTGAAGAAGAAGAGCCAATATTTCATAAAAAGCTAGAAAAATTAAATACAGTCGAAACTCGATAATCCGACTACACGCTGATCCGAAAATTCAGTATTTCGCAGGATTATTTTCATGCATTGGCTACTCTGTAATCCGAATAAATTTCAATTCTTTAATCCAAATTATATATTCTCCTTATGTGTTCAGTGGATTTATATCGTTTTAACGGAAATTTTTATGTGTTTATGTACAACTTATAAATTAATTATTATTTTTTCATTGACCCTTGTGATTTTCTATAATAAAGTTGAATATATTAAAACTATCCAGTATCTCGAAAGATTCGATAGTCCGAACTGGGCCTGCAATCATTCTTCGGATTATCGAGTTTCGACTGTAGCTTCACAAATGAAACTTCTAAAAAATGTCAATCGCTACAAAAAATGCTTTGTATATGAAGGCAATCGCAAACATGACAACTACCGAAAAAGAAACAACGCAACAACAAATGTAAGCATTCGGCTATCCCAACAATTACAATCAAAATAAAAAATGAGTATGCCATAAACAGTATAGCGAAAAAAGCTGTAAAAATGTTTATTGTAACGCCGGGCACTGGCGACAGTCACCGGCATAATGAATTTTTCAACGCTGTAATGCGCCTTCTTGATATATATGTATATTCTCTGGTTAAAGGCAAACAAACATGTGGAGCTCTGTGTGTTCACGTGTGCCGTATGAAATGTTGTCTGAAATGAAATAAGAAGCAAACAAACGAGAGTATATTTCGATTAGAAATAGAATCAGAACTTTCACACACACGAAGCATCGTCGTCTGGTGGTCGGTTATTCGATCATTTGTTCGTATATTTAGCTCACACACCATTTCATACGGCACACGTATTTTGTGCACCATTGAGCATTAAAACATTGTTACGTAACATTGCATGAACTTTCAAATTCACTACCGCCGCTTTAAATGATATCGTATCAAAAATGCTTTACTGATTGTACTTATACATATATAAAATTTACTCATCTAGATTTCGCTCAGACAACATTTCATTCGGCACACGTATACACATATATTGCTGTGTAATACTCAAGTTCATTGCCTTGCTTAGCTGCTGCTAATATGGGTGGAAACAACCGAGACACATTTTATATGAATGTTGTTGTATGACCACTAATATGTTTATGTTTTATGTTTTTACTAATAAAGTAATGATTTCTATAATTTTTATTGCCGATGTTGCAACTGTGCACCGGTGACAATAGAGTGCAATAGCGATTTGCTTTTTTTCTTTCCTACTTCTTATAGATTATCCATAGCAACTATGTATGCGTGATTTTTGAGTCTTCGTCATTGACCACAGAATTGAATTTTAGCGAAATAAACAGTAAAGCCTGTAACATATTTTTCTCATATAATATTCTTCACATGCAATGAGGTGAGAGCAAAGAAATGTCATCTTTTTCAATGAAGTGTGCGATCACCGCAATGTATCCTTCATTTTAGCGTGAAGTCCATGAATCTGTCGTTAAGCATATGGTATTTTGAATTTTTCCCTTCACCTTTTCTATTATTTCTTCATGAACTTTATTGAGGATGATATTCGAGAAAGTTTTCCGCGAGTCTATTTATGAGCTCTTCCACCTCTTGCTTACTGAACATGTGAAACTCTCTGTCATCATGGTCATTACTTACAATGGCATCCGTCAATGAAATCTGTGCAGTAAAGTTGTCTTGAAAATTCTGTTGTGCACCCTAATTGCCAGACCAAATTTAGCTCCATTGCGTATGTAAGAACCAGATCCCGCAGAAGGCATATCGACGCCAAAAGGCCGACTCATGGCAGAACCGACATCACCATCACTGTCGCCAAACTGTAGACTAAGGTTGACACAGCCTATGCGCAAGGCTCTATTGTCATGCTTTCGTTGTAAACAAACTATTGATTTTGGCAATCTAAACCAGCACGCTCAATCAATGTGTACGCGCATCTGCCATCAAACCGGAGGAAGCACACCCAATGTGTTTGGCCATTTCTACAATTTTTCAACCGTGCTTCATCAACGATGAAGTGAAGTAATGCGTTTTTCTACAGCCAGTACTACGCCTTCTTCTGTGCGAATGCCAATAGCAGTTGAACCCAACTTACTTGCTTCTATGGCATATTCTACCTGGAAGAGACGAACCTCCGGCGAAAAAGTATTGACACCTCTATCATATTCCGAACGTGTTGTAAACATATTTTGTTTTTAGAAATTAAAAAAAACAAATGTAACAGCGATAACTTTTGAACAATAATAAACGATGTTTACACTACAAATCTACAATAAGTCGGAAATTACAATATTTCTGCGACTTGAAGACAGTCGTTCCTAACTAGTGTTGGGTAAGTATGGCTCACTTTGGTGAATTAGTTCACTTGTTCTTTTTTTTGAAGTGAGTTAACTTACTCACATGGCTCACTTGCTCACGTGCTTCATTATAGTCTTAATAAGACTGATTGCACAAAAAAGAAAAAAAAACAAAAAAATTCTTCACACTACTTATGAATTGCAGTTGTTAATTAACTAGATTATTCACAAAATAAAGCATAATTTTTATTTTCTTATTTTACTTAAATATATACGTTAAAAAAAATCACAGTACGAAAAAATCCGGTTTAACTACATACTAAAAAACATAAAATAATAAAATAAAGTGATATTACCTACTTCATTGGGAATTCTTAAAAAAAAAATGGAAGTTTCGTTTCCTTTTATTTTCCATTGACTCTGAAATAGAAAAACAATTTTGATTTACGCTCTAAGAATATCACTTAATATATACTTACTTGGAAAAGAACAACTGAATCAAAGTGAGCAAGTGAGCCAAAAAGAACAACTGAATCAAAGTGAGCAAGTGAGCCAAAAAGGACAACTGAACCAAAGTGAGCCAAAGAGCCAAAAAGAACAACTGAACCAAAGTGAGCCAAAGAGCCAAAGTGAGCCAAAGAGCCAAAGAGTCAAAGTGAGCTAAAGAGCCAAAGTAAACAATAAGGAAAGAACATGTTCACTCGTTCAGTGTAGTGAGCCACTCTTTTTTGTTCTCTCACTCATAAGCAACCCAACACTATTCCTAACTCAACATTTACGTTATGCAGATTACTGCGGTAACTAGCATGGAGAGCAAGGAACTTGTTCTGAGTAAGGAAATAGCTGCCGCTAAGGCGATATTAATTCTATTAATACTGATAAATATTAAACTACTCATTAATTTAATAAATAAATTCAGTTTGATGGGGTGACAACAATCACACGTGTGTAGTCAGATATGTTATTTTTATTGTTGCTAAACTTTCATTTCATTATAATGTTATTATAATGAAGTCATCGGAAATTGAAGTATTTAAACAAATATTGTAAATAACCTTACACTTTGTCACTGTTGATCGTACTGACTCGCAGCTCTCGCGAGCTTCTTCTTTTATTCTTTTCTTTTCATTGGTACAAATGTAAAACTTAAATTGTAAAATGTAATTAAAAATGTAATCTCTTAAAAATACTTATGCTATCGCAGACGATCATAAATATGTCTATGACCGTCATAACATGCATCGCTGCATGTGGTGGTCTCAAATATCTAAAATAAGCCGTGCGGCTTCTGTTCATGCGTATGTTATCGCAGACGATCTTAAATATGTCTATGACCGTCATAAAAATGTATTCTGCATGTGGTAGTCCCAAGACTAAGATAAGCCGTGCGGGGTCATGTTCATGCTTGTGCCTGAATAAATATGTTATTTTGTTTTTAAAAGAATTTCCGAGCCATTAAATTGACGAAATATGTGCAATTTTTCTGTTAACATTTATATCAATCCAATTCATAACACTAGTTTTGCTATTAGCACTACATTTTCTTTCTTTGTGTTCAACACTAATTTCACCTCCAAAAATACATTAATTGTCGATTATGTCCCACCCGGAAAATGGCGGCATTCTAATGAGAGTGGTCCGATTAGTGTCAAAAAGTGGCATCACCTTGTAATAATTACACCATGAAGTCATCAGGTCTGCCCTTTAATGCAACGCTGTCGGCCTGATTAGGCAAATCAGGTTTTCTTAGACGATCTTGCAACCCTGTCAGCCACATTTTCGCACCAACACATAAACAGCGTAAGAAATGCATCTGTGTTTCTCTGTGTTAGTGAACTAAGATATTTACCCCCTCAGTGTAAAGATGTTTACACATCAAAAAAAGATTTTTATAGAGATTTAACAACTACGCATAAATTGCTGCTGCGTAGTAATTTTTTAGTATATATTATTATTTCCTTTATAATGTAAATTTTTAAACATATACGTAATGCAAGTCGAAAATCGCGCACGCTTACCTGCTGGATGTCTACCAGCAAGATTTGGCCTATGTGTGACATAAATCCTCAGATTTAAATATTTCAAATTCATAACATAGTTTTGAGTTTAACGTTTTCATACAGTGTATTTATATAAATTTCACTGCCCCACATCAACAACAAACAACCCTCAGTGTTGCTTGAAAATTTCTTAGGCTGCGGCCTGAGTATATTTTACCTAGTTGCTAAAACACGCTGCTCAGGCAGAAAGTGAAATTTTACGTCGTGAGAACAATGCCAGCCGAAAAAATACATACGTCGCTCATAGCGAACTAAAACCAACTAAACGAACTAAAACGAACTAGAATGAACTAAACGAACTAGAATCAAAGAACTAGTTCTCTAGTTCGTTTAGATGACCCTTTCATTTAAATTAATTCGTTCTTGAACTACACAACTCAGTGTGTTATTACCTTTTACAATTAATTTCGGATATTCAGATATGACGAAAAAAATTTTGATGGTTTGCTTAGGTAATGTATAGATTATGGTTTTAACAAGTCTCTAAAAAAGTGATTTTAAAGGTAATATTTGCCGCTCACCGATTGCTGAAGCTGTTATGATTGATATAATTGCCAAGGAAGGTAAAGAAATAGATGTTATTGTGGACAGTGCAGCTATAGGCGGCTGGCATGTGGGTAAAGAGCCTGACAGTCGTGCGCTCAAGATTATGCGAAATCATGGCCTTGAGTATAACAACCGCGCTCGGCAATTAACAAAAAATGACTTTATTGACTTTAACTACATATTTGGAATGGATGAAGAAAATATGTCAGATTTGAAGTCCAGAGCACCTAAGGAGAGTAAAGCGGTGATGTTACTTTTAGGTGATTTTGGATTGGACGAAAGTGAGCGTATTATAGAAGATCCTTATTATGTAAGTCCAATTAAAAAAAAAAGAAAACCGTAAAATAGTTAATTTTTTTTTCTGCGCAGCAACATGGTGATAGTGGTTTCGAGAAAGCCTACCAACAGTGTGTTGTTGCTTGTGATGCTTTTTTTAAAGAAAGAATTTTGAAATCTTATAATTGATAACTTTCTATTTTATTCACATTGATGAAAGAACCATTAGGTTATGTTAAAAATACATGATTAATTTTCTTAACTATTGGTTTTTCTTCAAATTGCCAATGTGACTATATATACGACATCACTATGTTTGCAGCACTGTTGATTTACAGATTCTCGCTGTGCATTTCCCCAGCTCACAAATTCCGATTCTCGTTCTCGTACAATGTACAATTGCTTGATCGTAGAATGTCATTCGACTATGGAAAATTCTATTTGTATGTTTTGGTAAGTGAATCAAGATTATAGAATGTAAGAAATAAGATAAGAGATTAATTTAGTTTTTTATTAGCATATTTGATAATAAAGGAAAAAAACAATAATTAATATTAATAATACTTGGCGCTCACCTATTGCTGAGGCGGTATTTAAAGTCAATAGCATCGAAATCCAGCTCTGCTGCCGCTTCCTTTGCGTACAAACCACGAAAAGCATCGAGAAACTCCACAGCCAAAGCTGGCAAATTCATCGTAATGTGCACATCATATGCAGGCTACACTGCAGCGTACCAGCGCTTCAGCAAGTCCTGCTTTAATTCATATCTATACTCTATACATATTTATAAAAATGCTTGGCAAAATCCGTTTGACCATGCCGCATTTGAGAACGGTTTGACCGATTTGGCAGATTTTTTTTTGTTGTGTTCTTAATTCTCCGGAGAAGGTTTGTACGATTTTCTTTTTATTTTTTTTGTCATTTAAATCGGGTAAAAAAAGAAGTGAAGTCAGTTTTTATAAATTTCCTACACACTGCTTAAACATTTCGGAAAAGTACAAAAACTAAAATTACAATAAACACACACAAGAAACTGTGGCTTACGCTCTTATGTTTGCAAAAAATTGAGAGGCAAATGCGCAAACAGACAATTGAGAGCGCAGTGCGCAAAACAACCACCAAAATTTACGGTCGTACACTCAGCGCGACTACAGAGAGCGCAAGCCAGAAGCGACCAACTACTTACTATGTATATTCTTATTTGCTTATTTATTTAACGAAATGCTGCTTCTCATATTTTGTTGGGCATTTAAATTTTAAAGTGCACTTTTTAAACTTTTCAAGTATGCGTGAAAATTATGATTTCTCAAAACTATTTCTATTAAATTAGTATAGTAATTAGTTAGGTAAAATGCATGCAGCATATCAAACGAAATCAAATAAAAACTAACTAAATTAGATACATATGTCCCAATTAGGGTATTTGCTTAGTAAATTTGCCAAATGAACCAACACAGGCTCATAATATGTGTAAACTGAAAGTTTGCATGCGCAATGAATGTTGACAATTGCGTGTATATTAAAAACCTGCAATGTTTATGTTTACCAGTGTTCGCTTATGAAGCGTGAGCCTATTATGAACATGACTTAACTATTTTGCATATGAACAATGTCTTCAATGTATTCTGTTGCATAGACTTAAAAACGTCAATGTTAATGCCAATGTTAGATGTCGTTACAACTAACTACTCTAACGTATATATGTATGTGCAAAATAATAACGGCAATTACACTACGTTTGCCAGGTCCGCTGATTTTAATATTTATATACCGGAAAAGCGCAGAACAACGTCTGCGGGTCAGATAGTTTAGTATAAAATCTCGGCCGTCTTTATTGAAGTGTTGCAAGTGCGACGTACACTTGTTGCGTTTTGCATTATACTGTAGCCAACGATAACTCTCAGGGTTTAAATCGTAACGTTGGCTAACACAAAGCAACGCTTTTTGGCCGCTGGCACACTGAACGGTCCCACGCCGGCGAAAACATCATAAAGCACATCGCCGGCTTGAAGCATCTTTACGACGCGTTCATGCTCTGTGGAGAGTCGTGGATTCCAATACACTTTGGAAAAATCAAACTCAAAAGCAATGCCGTTTTCCTTGGTCTCCACTTGATAATGTTTCTCGCCGCAAATCAACTCTAGCTGAAAATTACGATAAGTGTTATCGATGGAAGCCGCTTTGTTATGTGCGGCAATTAGGAACTTTATCGCAAAGAACTTCACCAGGTTGGTGAAGATCACCACGACAGTGATGACGATGATGATGATCTCGCCGACGATGACGATGACGATGAAAACAATCCTTCGCTATTGCAGCCGGCTGTTTGCTGTGTGGCTGTTGTGTGGTACAGGAGGCAGAGCTTCACCAGATCGTACTGTTGAAATGAATGGCTTCTTTACTGCAACTATGTTTTGTATGTCACGTTTATATTAGTTAACAGGCATTGGAATCAGATACCTACTTTTCTGTATGCTAGTTTCCTGTAATTTTTAGTTTTTATTTGACTTCTGCATCTTACCCTATTAACATTATATTTTTTCTAAAACACTAAAATGTGTAATTTATGGAAACATTTCACTGTGTGTGTGCAGAATTTAACTGCATTAAGTCCGCTGATTTGCTTTCATCGAACGCGGCAACACAGAAATCTCACATTGTATTCCATTCCATTTCGAATCGCCTAGGACGCTTTATTCAATTCCATTGGAATGAGTGTGTTTTGAAACACACAACCCTGTTTCTGCTTTCTCTTTTTGTTTTCGTTACTACTACTGCTTCTTTTTACTGCTATTGAGTGCACTATTGAAAGAGTAAGTTTAATTATTTATTTTATTTTATATACTTCATTGATTTGTAAATAATAATAAAAAACATAAGATCAGGCGCTTATTGGGAAGTAAATGTTCCCTTAAATTCAAATGTACGATATGGCCAATCCGTGAGAAGGATGTTAATCCCTCGTCTTCAACAGGTAGCACGCTTTTAAATACTACATCCGCTCGCCAATTCTCATATCGTAGTTCAAGTTCATCAACATAGAAATTCGACTCATTAACGCGTGCTTTTTGAGTTCGTCCACCGGCAAAGAACTACAAGCTGTGGTGACTGGTAAGGGATGCAAAAGAATTTCGCGCTTTGCTCCTTCTATTATGGGTACGGGTCGTAGATGTTCCATTTTAAGTAGCAACTTCTTTATCAAGGGCAACACGCGGTTCGCCTGTTCTTCTCGCACCCGCAGCCTTGGAATTTGAACGCGTTTTTGGAAGGCATCGCGATTTAACTCCTGCATGCCACGCACTGCCAGCGGTGGCTCCAATTCACAAGAATCCATATTACGCCAATAATGTCGTAGCCGACTACTTGGCTCGCTACGTTTTGCGTACTGTAGCAGCCGCAACAATTTAACCATCAAAGTAAGAAATGTGCTATTTGTACATAAAGGATTTGCATTTTATTATCATAATTATGCAAAAATTAATTGAAAAAAAGTGTGTTAACGGCAAGTGGATAGTGCGGCGCTACGCCAATGGAACGGAGGACACGAAATCACATCGTATGAGTGTGTTACAGGAAAATGGCTTAAAAACAAATCATTTGAGCGGAATTGTAAATTTATCGCATAAATTTTATTTTTTATTTTATTTTTTTTTTTACTTTTTTTTTTGTAAGATTACATCTGCAGATTTCCTGACATATGACTATTTTCTTTGCATGGATGAGCCCAATCTACGGGAATTGCTAGCGTTAAGTGAAACATACCAAACAAAACAAAATGGCCGTATTGGTAATGAAGACGAAATTATAAAGGATCCTTATGTCGTAAAGTTGCTTCATTTGATTTAAACTTTTTAAGGAAATAACTTATATTGTCATGGGTCAGGGAGTTTCCGCGCTGTGTTTGCTCAAATATACAAGGGTTGTGAAAATTTTGTAGCCGAACATACATCAAGTTTGCATTTTTAAAATATACTTTTATGTACGTATAAAAATCTGGTAGATAAAATATTTTTTAATGTTTTTCAAATTACAAAATGTTTCCTTCCAACATGCGATCAATAAACTTATCCCAACTTATTTGCAACAAATTGAAAGCACGCAGACGTTCCTTACTGTTTAAAACAGAATAGCGAATTGAATTCCAAACAAGTTTCTTTAGAATACGTAATCCGGCATTATTTGGACACATACTCATTAAAACATAATAGTAGTCATAGCTTACACCCTTTGTACCCCAAAAACCTGGATCATCACTGCATATAACTAAAGGTATGTTTTGTGACAGATATATAGCAGCGGGATGATTACGCATATCCCAAACCAAATGGAGTACCTGGTTTGAAATTGGACTCACTTCGATGGCTATGTCACGTAGTTTTGCGGTCTGCATTAGCACCGGATGTTTTACCAAAGCAAAACCATGGCCAATGCGGGTAGTGTTGAGTAATATAGCGTCAAGAAGGTTAAAATCCGTTGAAGCGCCATACCAATCTATAGAAAATTTTCCTTTAAAATAATTATATTTTTAATTGAAAAACATGACTTACTTGTTTCTCCTGCGTGAAAAAAAAAATGGGCGGTTGGTGGAAGATTATTTATCGTTTTTACAAAATTGTAAATGGGGTTGCCCAGATCTTCTTGACCAACAAGGTCAAAACCCACAATAAAGTTGGGATAGAGCATGCTGCAAATGAAGTACGTATTCCATTAAAACATACTTAGAGGCTACCATGAACTTACTGCAGTTTTCGAAAACTATCAAACTGTTCCTTTATTGAACTCGTATCCTGTCGTCTATGTGTCGAAACAATAACTTTGACACCCAAAAATGATGAATGTAAACGTTTAAACCTTTCGACTATTTCATAAAAATCGCGAATAGTCTGATCCCTTGGGAATATTCGCCCACTGATGTCATATAACTTTATTAAAATATTTCATATTTTAAAAATAAAGTTTATAAAAGTTATGTTAACTTGTTCACCTCTTTAAAATCCATACGGACTTCAGAATACATAATATTGTCCTCATACAATTCTTCCAGCATTTGCCAATGATACGCACGGAAAGCAGGCAAATATCGCAATGCATCATTTACTGTTAAAAATATGTTTTGGAACTTCGACCAAACCGTTGTAATCGTTGGATATTCCACTGAAATAAAAATTTTAGCTACAATATATTTTCTGCGTTATCTTTTGAAACTTACACTCCGGCACAGACGTATGAAGATTAATAAGCTTCTCAAAGTATTCATCATATACACTTGGATTAATAGAATTGGCACGTTCATCGCTCACCCGTATATATTGTGTTTGACATCCATGCAGATTAGGCAAAGTACGAAAAGAAAGAATACTAACACCTTCTTTGTTTGTACATCGCAATAATCCCGGCATGTACGACAATTTATCTACCATCCATTTAGATGAAACGGAAGCGGAATTATGTAAATGGAGCAAGGCACCTTTTGGCATTTCTTTAAGAAACTTGAAAACAAAACTATTTTCGATTAAATTCTTAGCTTTGAAGAAATGCAATGCAGCTGAATTCTGAGCAGCATTCCGAAAACCCAAAGTCAGTTCGCTCAGTTTATACTGCATAAGCAAATCATCCACTTTTGCTTCCTTGCTATTTAACTGTGTTCTTCCTCCAGTTGTCAGTAAATCCTCAGCTCGTATCACTGCTTTACGTGCATCTTCATAAGCTAATTTTAAGAATTTCGTTATAGTTGAGAAATTTTTATGGAATGGTCAATAACTTTATTTTAAGTTAACTTACTTATTGTATTTTGTTCAAGTGCAGCAGGCCTCAATGAACTTATTTGTATTAAGTAAAAAGTTAGCAAAACCTTCATTATTTTTAATTCAATCTAGTTTATTATAGTCTAATAAAGGGTACAAAAACACATTTCAAAATCTAATAATTCCAAAATTTCCCATTAAATTATTACACTTTAATATTTACTCAAACATGCATTTTGGACGCTTTGATTCATCTTGGCGGAACCATATGATCAATTGCTGTTAAGTTTCGAATTCATATGCAGAGATCCAAGTTTCATCACACGGATTTTAATATTCCGCGATGCTATCTCTTCTCTTATTATAAAAAGTTAGTTATTAAAGAATTAAATGTTTGTGACATCAATTAATACCATACATTTTTATACAAACCTTATACTTTATTTATATGTTAGGTTTTCCTATTTAAGACGTTAGTTAGTGTTGCATGAGGATTTTTTTTTCCCCATTGTAAACAGAATCAATGCACTTGTTGCTAATTATGGGCTTTTATGTTTCTTGGTCATCTGTCGTTTGCCTGCGTGTAGGCGTGAGTTACAAATGTTGGTATATGTTCATCACTTTCTTCGTGCAATATTGACGAAAGAGTTGACTTTTCATTATGATGACCCTTTTTGGGTTTTTACACCCTGGACCAAAAAATGGTAAAAGATTGTATTAAAGTTGTGCAAATGTATATACAGTAGATTCTCACAAATTAGAATCCTTAGAAATTCGAATCTCTCAGAAATTAGAATTGAGGTTTGTAAAACATTATAATATAAAATTCTAATTTCTGGGGTCATGTGATGTAATTGGAGTGAGTCTTAATTTTTTTTTTTTTTTGCATTTATAGTACTTTTCGCTTATAACGAACCCGGTTATAACGAACTTTCGGTTATAACCAATCATTTTCCTTGTGAATATTCATAAATTGATTTGTTCGAGTCTTCGGTTATAACTAACTTCAGTTATAACGTACCATTTTGGCCGGTCCCTTAAAGATCGTTATAAGCGAAAAGTACTGTAGTTAAAAAATACAAGTTAATTGTATTGCACTGGATTATTTAGTTTCATTTACTTCTTTTTATTAAATAAAAAAAAAGCAAAAAAAAGAAATTAGTGTATTTTTCTAAGTAAGTTTTCTCCATTTTTCTATTTTTATTCGAATAAAAAAGAAAACCAGAAATTACAATATTTCAGAAATTAGAATTACCTCAAAAACCAAGTGGTTCTAATTTGTGAGAATCTACTGTAACAGGTAGAAAGAGGCATATATATTCTTGATCAGCATCGAAAGTAGAATCGAGTTTGGTCATTTGTTGTTTGCCTGTGTGTGGGCGTAATTTGCCCTAGCAGCTATTCATAGGTTTTTGTAATTTTATGTGTGCGCACATGAAGGTCAAGTGATTGGTTGCTGTGCGCGGTGCTCAGACAGACACTTTTGGTTTTTTTAATTACACACAGAATCAATGCATTTGTTGTTAATTATGGTATTTTTGTTTGCTTTTTATGGTTGTAGTCGCGTACGCATATTGCGCAATGATCGAACAGTACAGCACTTCTTCAAGTGTATCGTTTCAAACGACGTGCTATTAAGACAAGTATTACAAAGTATGACTATGAAGATTAAAAATTATTATCGAATATTACTCCTTATATACCAAAGTTAGCAGAGAAGGCTTATTTTGTGACAACATGCAATTCTAAGCAATCGAAGCTGCCACGTAAAGCAAAACAAATATGTATATATAAAAACATCTCAATATTCTATTGAAAATAGGAAAGCAGAGTAATTGAGAGCAACAATAATAATTATTACATTTGTCTAATTCAATAACAACAAAAACTTTACAAAATTGCATAGCTGTGAATTAAAGAACTCCTTAAAAAATAAAAACTAAAAATTGTATACAGTGAAACTCCTCTTTACGGATACTCCTTATAACCGGACACCTTCAATAGCCGGACAAATTTCGTGGATACAACCATTTCATTAGCTTTTCCATAGAAATATTATTCCAAAAACCGGACGATATAATAACCGGACCCGGATAGGACACTATATTTCAAATCATTTTGATCAAAAAATCTCTCATAAACGGACAAAATTTAAAAAAATCCCAAACAAGGTCCGGATGTGGCAAATAATTTCGACGGTTTTCTCCAAATAGATAAAAATATCTGCACTGAAGACAACAATATGATGATCTGATGAACAAAGCGATATTATGGATACGTTGCCTTTTATATTTCGGGATTGGGCAACCCTAGTGTTGCAATCTGGCAACTGCCAGCTCTGTCGTAAAGTTTGACATTTTTGTGGTTATACGTACTCAGAACGTTTTGACATACGAGCGCTATTTGTGTTGTTTACAGTAACTTAAAATATTCATCTCGCCCAAAAAATGGAATTAAATCGTGAAAATTTTCGTGCGGTTATTTTTTACAACTTTCGACGTGGATTAACTCAACAACAGTTAATCGATGAACTTAATTCAATTTTTGGCGATGAAGCTCCATCAAGGACCAGTGTTTATCGATGGTATGGTGAATTCAACCGAGGTCGTAGTTCACTCCAAGACGAATTTCTTGAAGGTCATCCAAAATCAGTTGTTGTTCCGGAAACCATTGATGCTGTGCGCCAACTGATATTGCAAGATCGTCATGTGACCTATCGTGAGATTGAGACAACCTTAGGCATTAGTGGGACCAGCATACATTCAATATTGCATGAACATTTGACCGTTAAAAAAATTGGTTCGCGTTGGATCCCACATAATTTGTCAATCGCTCAAAAAAAGGCTCGTGTCGATTGGTCGAAAGAAATGCTCCAAAAATAAAATCGCGGTGCTTCGAAACACGTCTATGACATCGTGTCAGGTGATGAATCGTGGATTTACGCGTATGAGCCCGAAAGTAAACAGCAGTCGACTGTATGGGTGTTTCAAAATAAGCCAAATCCAACAAAAGTTGCTCGCGCACGAAGCACTTCCAAGCAAATGGTCGCCTGTTTTTTCGGAAAAACTGGACATGTCGCAACCGTACCACTAGAACAACGCAGAACAGTCAATTCTGAGTGGTACACAACCATTTGTTTGCCAGTTGTCTTCCAAGAAATCAGGAAAACCAACCGCCGAAGACGGATCACTCTTCACCACGACAATGCGAGCTCTCACACATCGGCTCAAACAACTGCATTTTTGAGCACTCAAAACATCGATTTGATGAGTCATCCGCCGTATAAAAAAATTTTTCCTGATACCCTTTTTTTTGTGTGCCTTATGCAAAAATCGAATTTTCTTAAATTGTTTTATATAGCGCTTATTGCCAAAAAAAAAGAAGAAACTAAATAATTCATAAAGACTGATATGCTGAGCGAGCTCAACGAACAACGAAGTTAGAGAAATAGCAACAAACACAATAAGTTCGAGCAGAAAAGAATATTCTTCGCCTGATTGTTCAGCAACATTGAATGGCAATTAACATTTATAAAAACAAAGCTGTCATCAGCAAATAGACAAAAACTGTTGTGCCGAAGTCTGGCCGTTGCGAACAACAACAACAGTGCGAATTGTTGTGTAGCTGTTATGTAGCTGTTGATCACTCTGTAGATCACATTAAATTAACAGAAATTTTTTTCCGAGAACTAAGACATTACTATGGAAAAAATATCAACAGAAGCAAATATTACGATTTTTAGTGATGATCGCTGTGTAGAAATCGGAAAAACCGATTATGTATACATATATATATGTATATATATATATCGTAAGTCTATTCCACTAATGATTAGCACTTACGTATAAAAAATAAGATTAATAATCCAGAGATAATAAAATGTTCATTAAAAAAAAAAGAAATCGTGTGCAATTCACGGTTGAAGAGAAACTAGCATCATCGTCGCTGCTCGTAATCTCAGCACTAATAATCATACGTACATAAGCAAACGGCATTACGCAAAGCGAAGGCTGCCGCCGCAGTGCTAAACGACCGTCAGGCTCGGCAGTTCGAGAACAACTAAACCCTTTGCACCAGGGGTGGAAAAGTAGGTACAATTGTACCTCTTTCCGACGTTTTCAACCTTAAAGGTACATTCGGTACAATCGCTTCATTTTAGGTACATTCTGCCTTTAGTCAAACGAAACTAACAACTACTACTAACAACTTACTTTAAGATCAAAAAATATCTTTTGGCAACTCTATTATGTTTCCAATTCGACTCTATTGTGAATAGATTTGAGAAAAAAGGTAGAGTTCGAAAATGAAATAACAAAAGCACTTCCGGCATTCCGTCGTTTCTGAACTATCAGCATTTTACCATACTTTTGAAATTATTTCCAGAAGACGAAATAAAAAAAGCAGAAATAATTAATTCTGAGTATAGAGCGTTATCGGATTATCCGGAAATTAAAAAAATTTAAAATTTGATTGAAGTTAGTCAATTTAAAAATGAAATGAATGAATTAATGTTCCCCAATATATTTCGAATTGTCCAGGGCTTGTTTTCGTTGCCGCATTCTACAGCTTGTGTTGAGCGAATTTTTTCGATTCAAAATATAATAAAATCTAAGTGCAGAAATAGATTAGCCTTGGGAACTTGTACAACTTTAATTCAAACAAAAGATTTAATTAAATCCAACGAAAGCAACTGTTACTGTGTTGATTCTAAAAATATAGCCAAATATGCTCTTGCAAACATCAACCTAAATGAAGATCAATTAATTGATTAAATCTTTTTGAAACAATGCAAATATGAAATTATATCGCGTTACTACTTTATTTTAAGACTAAAATAACATATTGATCTCAATGAGAAGAATGAATTACTTAAAATGTATATGTAAAAAGCGCATAGCGCTAATTTTTTGTTTTTGTTGAATTTGCAGATTGAATATTAAATATATAAAATGCATATTAAATTGACGTTTTTTAATAAAACTTTTTGTATAAAAACTAAAAATCAATTGTGAATAACTTTAGTTACATTCGTTCCCATAAAGGTACATCTTTTTTGGGAAATTAGGTGCATTTTGAAATTTTCATTTTCCACCACTGCTTTACACCCGAATGACCCTGGCTCTGCTATACGAATTCGGTCGCTGCTTATTCGAGTGGCGTTTGAAATGTAAGGCAATCATATGTTCGTTACTTTCTCAATGCACAAGCAAACATGTCGGTACGAACATGTCGATTTTTACACTAGAACGACATCTATATCGTTGACGTGACGGTAAGAACATGTAGATTTTTACACTAGAAATTTCAACTTACAGAAGAAAGACATCACTATATCAAAAAAAAAAAAAAAAGAGTACAGTTTTTCCCTTCAGGGTAAAAACATAGGATCTATTAATAATGTCATTGAGGAATTGAGAAATGTCATAAGAAATTGAGAGGCATTCAGAAAAACGGAAAATCTAATCATATATCATCACTGTTGGTGAGTGAGTGAATGAAAGGGAATGTCCGTAAAGAAGGTGAACAACTCTATAACACATGACCTCGTAGTCTGTTTTGGAATTCAACCCTAGTGACAAAAATGTTACCTACAATTACAAATTACAAGCAATTATCAAATTCTAATTGATGCCTTGTTTAAATTTTAATTACATTATACAGCTAATATAACTAATGTAGCCTTTTCCTTGATATTCCATTCAAAAAACATTACCACAAATCATGGTGTAGTAAATAGGTGACGGCAAGATGTTACAGAAATCGGACCATTCTCATAATTGTTAGGCGGCGTTCTCATTAGAGAGCCGTCATATTGTATGGATGACGTCATAGAAAAAAATGTTTGTTTTTTGTCTGACATGAAATTTTTACGATGCACTAATATTCACATGTATAACATTGGTTATTAAACACAATTTTTGTTTTATTTAAATTAATTCATTTTATTTGTGCACTGTATTTTAGTAGTTAGCTTGCTTGTGTTTCGCGTTTAAGAATTTTCAATCACAGTTAAAAAAACCTTTATAAAAGAATATATACTATTAAGAAAATAAATTCAAATAAGGAATATTATTAAAAAATAAAAGAAATAAAAACAAAAAAATTCTTTCCGTCAGTAGTTTTCGAACCAACGAACAGGCAGTGTGTAGAAATAAATAAAAACTTTCGCCGTCGCTTTACGGATTGCGCTTCATCGCATGCTTGCAACACGCTACGTAAAACGTATTATAAATTATTTTTTGATAATTTCGCGTGAACATTTTTGCTTAAAATTTCGGCTGAAAATACTGGTGCAAAACAGATTTCAGCCAATAGTCCATCTTATAGACATTATTAGATGTCAAAAGCTTTCCCCCTGAAAGCTGCATACGCCCTTGGCTGTTACTGTTAACAGAGCCCGGCGGTGCAATAAAATTTTTTATAACTGTTTTTCGCTATACTGTTTATGGAATACTCACTTTTTGTTTTGATTGTAGTTGTTGGGCTAGCAGAATTCTTACATTTGTTATTGCGCTTTTTTCGTTTTCTGTGGTAGTTGTCATGTGTGTGATGATTGTCTTTATATACAAAGTATTTTTTGTGGCGATTGACGCTTTTTAGAAGTTTCATTTGTGAAACTATAGTCGAAACTATATGAACCAAAATAATGATTGCAGGCCCAATTCGGACTATCGAATCTTTTGAATTACTTGATTGTTTTGATGAATGTAATTTTATTGAAGAAAAACACAACATTCAATGAAAAAAACATTTAATTTATAAGTTGTATATAATATAATATGGCTCCCAATTATGGGGCGACGCAACCTCTAGCAACATAAAGATAATCCAAAGAGCTCAGTCGAAAATACTGAGAACCATCACAGGCGCTCCATGGTATATACGAAATGCGAACATGCATAGGGACCTCAACGTTCCATTCGTTAAATTTGCCATATCTGAACTACAATCCAAGTACTCTATTAAATTATCAACTCACAAAAACATTCTTCCGAGATCGCTATCCACACAAAATCCGAACTCACGTCTACAAAGAAATGTCCGACCAGCTCAACGATATTAATGAGGCCCGTTTTTCTATTTAGTTAGTGTTTAAGCTAGACTATTTAATCAGTTAGTGTTAAGAGTTGTAATATTATTGTTAGTTCTATGAAAGGAGATTCAATAAACAAAACATGTCGTAAAAAAAAAAAAAATAAAATATGAGATGATTTCCCAAAATCCATATTTTTCAATCATCAAACATTAAACATCAGATTTGAGTTAATACATTTATTTCACAACTGCTCGGTGCAGACAGTGTGTCTGTCGCGGCAGAACATTCAGACTTTAGAGAGCCAGGGATATGGCTACGATTCACAGTGAACAATCACTAACTTACACTATTGAAAAAACGGATAAGCCAGTAAATTGTTTCAGGAACCAGATTGTGATTGAATAGTCACAAGGCAATTCTGAACAGACATTAATAATGTTTGGAGAAAAAATTAGACACGTTATTCAGGCCTCAGACAAAGATAAGGCATTAGGAAAGGTCGAGGAGGTGGTTAATCCGAATGTGGTAAATGCAATACATTGCAGTCTACCTGTTCTGGCAAAATTCAACACGAGATAGTAGGAAACTTCCCTGCAACTGAGTTCTGGTTTACCGAACGGTTCGTCAATGACATAACAACAACACGACGAACTGCTCAATAAGTAATAATCACCAAGTTGACTTTGAAGCTGACATACCACCTACAAACGAGATTGAAGTAATATTGTTAATCAACCAGGATTTCAAACTCAAAAAGGCTCCAGGTCACAACCTAATCACAACCGAAGTACTTAGACAACTCTCATTAGTATGCATCTATAAGCTAACGCAAATATTGAATGGTGTTCTAAAGTTAAAATATCTACCATCTGTTTGGAAAGTCTCTGAGATCGTCACTATCCCTAAGCCCGACAAACCTGCACATGAAATCACATCGTATCGCCCAATTTCGCTGCTACTAGTGTTGTCTAAAATTGTTGAACTTATTTTGATCAAACGACTTCTACCCATAATCACAGAAAAAGGCATTGTGCCCAATCACCAATTTGGTTTCAGAGCTAAGCACTCAACGGTGGATCAGGTTCATCGAATCACTAGCTATATCGAAGACTCATTAGAACGAAAATCGGTATGCTCAGCTGTCTTCCTAGACGTTTCTCAGGCATTCGATAAAGTTTGGCACGACGGATTACTGTCCAAAATAAATCGGCTCCTTCCGACAGAGTACTACAGAATATTTAAATCGTACCTAAGTAATCGCTATTTTCGAGTGAAGGTGGGTGACATCTACTCAGACATCAAGCCAATCACAGCTGGTGTTCCGCAGGGAAGTATACTTGGGCCGATATTGTACCTGTTGTACACCCACGACATACCATCAACAGCAAACGTAAAAATCGCCACATTTGCTGACGACACTGCGTTACTAGCTGTAGGCAGAACGGAAGAAGAGTCTACACGAAATCTGCAAGCAGCAATCAAAAAAATAGCCTTGTGGACCGCAACATGGAAAATTAAGTTAAATAACACTAAATCGATTAACATTGATTTTACAAATAAAAATATTCGTTACATTCCATTATACATTGATGGCATACAAATTCCACATGCTAATTCAGCCAAGTATTTAGGCATGACGTTAGATGTCGAGCTTCGTTGGAAAGAACATGTCATTAAAAAAAGAAAAGAGCTGGATCTAAAATTCAAATCTATGAAATGGCTTATCGGCAGACGCTCTACGCTATCAATTACTAACAAGATAATGGTTTACAAACAGGTACTACGGCCAGTCTGGTTATATGGGGCTCAACTCTGGAGCTGTACGTCCAGCAGCAATGTTGATATAATTTAACGATTCCAAAACACAGTGCTGCGAAATGTTGTTGATGCTCCATGGTATATACGCAACAGCGATCTTCATAGAGATCTTGGGATCAATATGGTGGCTGAAGAAATTAAAATAGTGGCAAAGGCACACAATTATAGACTCGCAGTACACGTGAACACTGAAGCTTCGAGACTGATCCATACAGAAGGGTTAATACGTCGCCTAATGCGAACTAAATTCTGTGACTTAGTCAATTAAATCTCCTATTCATACGAAAATTGTTTATTAGTGCAAGTCTATTAGGTACAATATGTAATGTTTTGTTTTATTTGGTTTCTATGTAAGTTAATGTTAATAAGGCAAAGAATTAAAAAAAAAAAAAAAAAAAATGACTTAACAAACAGAGACGAGCAACGAGAGATCACCATGTCAGAGCATAATCTTGCCCACAGGACAGCTCAAGAAAACGTAAAGCAAATCCTGCAAATCCTATTTTCCAAAAATGTCTAGAATTACAAATGAAGTGGTGGCTAATTACAAGGTGGACGCCAAGTCCAAGTATGACCGGCACCCAAAGAAGCCATTACTCGGTGAAACCCCTATCCCATCACATACAGGTGAAACATGTTGATATTTTTTCAACGGACAGGAAGTACTTGCTGAACTGTGTCGATAAATTTTCAAAATTCGCCATAGTACAACCAATATCCTCACCAACTGTTGTAGACATAAAATCAGCGCTGCTACAACTATTAAACTTCTTTCCTAAAACAAAAACGCTGTTCTGCGACAACGAGGCGTCGCTGAATTCTGAGACCATCACGTCCCTCCTTAGAAACCAATTTGACATTCAAATAGTGAATGCACCACCACTGCATAGTATGTCAAACGGCCAAGTGGAAAGGTTTCACAGCACACTCTTAGAGATTGCACGCTGCCTAAAAGCTGAAAGGAAAGTCGATGATACCATTGATCTGATCCTGTAAGCGACTTTTGAATATTACCGATCAATTCATTCCACTACTGAAATGAGACCTCTCGATATTATCCACTCCGCGCCACCCGATCTTGAAGAAAAGTTTAGTAATAGAGTCTGCAAAGCACTAGAGGTACAGCTATCAAGACAAATCGAGTCATGGCAGAACAAAGTCTTTAAGGTTGGCGAAAAGGTTCTTGTAAAAACTATTAGGAGATTGGGAAATAAGCTCACACCCCTATATGTAGAAGAGTCGGTGCTGGCTTAAGGACAACAGTCCTAATTAAAGGGAGGGCGGTCCACAAGGACAGTCTAAAACAAAACAATTTAATTTTTCCCGTGAAGGATGTCGGACTTCAAAGACGCAGACTGTTGTGTTGCTCACATCACGAGTACGAGCATAGATGCTCTGAGTCAAAGTGCTTATGTAACAATGTTGTTTATGCACTCTTCCCCCACTAAGATGTAGACCGTCCTCGGACTTCTTCAGATCTTCTAGCATCCTTTGTAGGACTCTTGCTTGTTTTTCCCTAAGCAATGCCGCCACATTATGATCACGCTGATCACAACTATTGTCAGTAAGAAAACAACACCCGAAGCGAGAATTAGCCTAGTTGTCGGGCCGTGTTCATCTCAGCAGTGTGACGCAGATTCAGCTCACTCAAGTGTTGTGAGTATGATAGGCTCCGTTTCTCACGGTGCTCTGTGATGTTCAGTAGGGCAGAAACTACCAGGGCGATGTTCAGTATCTTACCTGCATGTGCCACAGGGCAATTGGTGACTTTCTTACAACTAGACTTAGATCTAGAATTTTTTATCACAAAATGGATCTTATTGTTATTTTAAAAAAAATTTGAATCCTAGCTGCCTCCATTACATCAATAGTGATAGTTTCTGTAAATCTTTCATTTATTATGTTGTTAAGTCATCGTCGTCAAGAATTACCGGATTGATAATATTATTTTCACTAGTACTATTAAAAGCTTGACATTTTGGATCTCGGTGATTAGGATCCTGTTTCTTGCCGGAAGTGTTTCATATTAATGACCTATATTTATTGCTTGTTTTCGAATGGTATTATTGATGAGTTTTTTTCCCGTATTGGTTTCTTTGAAAAGCTGTGATTTCTCACGAAATATTCTCATATTTGCGGCTTGCAGGCTTTTCAGTACCCAGTCAATGTGCTTGATATGTTCAGCCTCAGTCTCAGAAAAAATGACATCAATAACATCATCGACGTAGACATAACAAGATTTCCCAATTTGTTCCCGGAGAATATTATCGATGGTTCGTTGAAAAATGCTGGATGCATTTTTGAGCCCCAACGAAAGTCGGCAGAA
>JBAMBQ010000469.1:0-23199 GCA_037044495.1 Stegana nigrithorax | reverse complement strand
ATATATAAAAGGAAGTTAACAGTCACAGGCGTTGATGTATACTTTTAGGGGCTCTGATAAATAACTCACTAGCGCCAGAGAATATGTATAATAAGAAGACGCATGACCCCGTTGAAAAATTTTGCACCTGGCGTGGGACCAGTGGCATAAATTTTTTATTTCGTTGTTGTTGGGCTAGCCCAATGCTTATATATGCTGTTGCGCTTTATTTCTTTGTCGGTGCTAGTTGTATGTGTGTGGTGATTGTCTTCATATACAACGCCTTTTTTTGATTGTAGTTGTTTGGCTTGCCGAATTCTTACATTTGAAAATTGGCTGCTCGACGGTGCCGTCTGAAATACATGAGTTTGTGTGTGCGTGCAGAAAAGAATTTTTATGATTTTGAAATTTTGATTATTAAGATTATAATTTTTTGCTTTGTGTTGCTAATTCTTCTTTATTGTCATATGCATTTCATTCTGTTTTTCATGTGTACCTGGTATAAAAAGGCTGTCCTATTCAGTTTTTGTATGCATTTGGACAGCAACACCTGCAGTATGTGTATACACACACACTAATAAGCGAAATTATCATGATTTTAGAAGTTGCAGTTGTCTAGCTATTTGATATTTCCCGCTTTTTATAAAATGTTGACTCTACTTCTTTATTGTTACGGGCATATATTTTCTCAAAGCTGCTTCTTCACATTTTGGCTGTGTGCATGAAAAAAGTCAAAGCCAATTAGAATATTTTGCAGAATATTTTGCAAAATACATTTATTGAACAATGGTTATATTATTCAGTTCATATAAAACAAACATTTGCCATGCATTCAATTGAACTGGCGATCACCGAAACACCAGATCGTTCAGATTGTAGTGGACTGCGCAAAATATGAAATGAAGACAATTTAAGCCCGCTACGCCATATATGTATGAATATTTGGTGGACTATTTATTTCCATCTTTAACAGGTGTCTGCATTCAATAAATTGAGCAATATGAATGGAAAAATATGGAAAACTTAGGATTTGCATATAATTGTAGTAATTTATATGAATAATAATTATTAATTTGTAATTAAAAAATATAGTGCAATAATAGAAACATGCGCAAGTGTTAGAAATTAATTACATATTAAATAATGCAAAAATGCACATAAAAAATGTCTGATATTTAACTATTAATTCATTCAAATATCAAAAATCTACCCTAAAATAGGCAAATCTCACATTATTAGTAAGAGCAGCATATGAATAAGCAGAGAAAGGGAAACAATATCATTTGAAATCTCATCAAAAGCGCATACACAAATAATAAAAACCGAAATCAAAATAAAGACAAGCAATTGTCATCAAAGCAGCACATGCATAGCAAAGAAAACAAAACACAAACACATAAAGCAGAAAATATTTTCCGACAGAGGGCATTAAGCAGTTTGACTTCCAACACACGCTGCCCGCCGCTGCCTGATTTTGTCATTTCAATTGTGCAAGCAGTTTGTATGAGATGCGTCTTCTTAGAATACATATTCTCTGTTAGTGCTCTTAGCACTTATCCCCGCGAGTGCTGCCAGGTGTGTTGGAAAGTACTCGCTACGTTGGTGATCACTTGTGATGGATTATGATGTGCGACAGGAATAACTATTTTTTTGTTTTGTATTCACTGATCTGCCAGCTGAGCTTTAGGAGCCGTTGTTAAACAACACCAATGCCAATAAATTTCAATTTATGAAAGCGCAACTGGCAATATCACACTAAATACAAATGCTTTTGTTTACCGCGGTTGGTATGTGAGTCTTCGCACTTTAACGTACCGCGCGCATAGGTGTCGTGGTAAGCACTCGAGATTCGGCACTTAAAATCCTATAAAATCTGTACAATTTCAGAAAAAACGCGGAGGGCACCTCGTATCGACCGACTCAGTTGAAAGCTCCGATTTTGTGTGAAAATGGTATTATTTTAAGGTATTCTACTATCAAGACTGTCCTTTACACTTACATGTTGTTGTATAGAACACATTTTTTTATTTTTTGCACTACAGTGAACACACACTTTTTAATTGATGTGTCTATGCTTATGAAAATAAGTGCAAGGAGGAAACGATATTATTCAGCTTTTTGTTGAGCAAACAACGAACCGTTTCAAAAAAGGAGATTCCAATGTAGATTTTGCTAAAGAATCATCAGCGCCACTTTTAAATTGAGTGTGTTGCCATCTTTGCATAGTGACCAACAATCTTTAAGAAGCCTTTTGATTTTTGGGTTTCTTTTTCGTGTTATTCGTTTTACATAGGTAGGCGTGGTTTTTATGGCTACTTCTTGAATTATGACATTTATATGTGCTATTGCTGAGTCAATATCATCTGGTGTTTTTAATGGTATTCTAATTCCGTTATACTAATTTATTGGTACTATATACATTAATTAAACAAGAAATGTACGCAAATGTTGCCCCATCATTCAACGCACACTGTTATCTCTTTCTATTTCATAGAGCACTTACTGCGCGTAAACAATTTTTGTATTTCTACTTTCAGCGCCGCTATAAGTAATTCGAAGTTTTTAATGTACCACGAGACATTATACAATATATGTAAGCGTCGGTTTTTGTCTAGAAATGATTTATAAAATACGCTTATACGATCGGCGCTTTTTTCATCGTTTTCAGCTAAATTGTGTTGCAGTATGAAGTCCGCTTTTTCCTACATTGAACGAAGATACAACAAAAAATTATGTGATTGTGGGCATTGGTTGTGAAAAATACACATTTACCTCATAGAATCGTGTGTTATGCTTTGTCCAGAAATCAATATTCCACTGCTCAACTTCGTTGCTTTTTAGACGTAGTCTCGTGGCTAGTGAAGTTTCGATTTCACTTATATGGCGCACATAAGGACGCAAATTAGATTGTGGATCGGGTGGTCCAAAGTAGTCGATACTGCACGTGGACCTGGTCGTTCTGCAAGTCCTCTCATTTCTGTTTTCATTTGGCTTGTTGCTTCTGTGGAAAAGCGTTTTTGCAGAGGCTGAAAGTTGAAAAAAGAACCCAATTAAAATGTTGCTTTTTTAGCAAATTATAGGATAATTCACATTTTTAACGAGAATGAATTTTTTTTTTTTTTTTTTTTTTTCAATTTCGATTATATTTACAATCTATCCAAACAGGACATTCAATAAATCTGTAATACAATATAGACAGTATAGTACAATAATACAAACATATATAATATATACAATTCAATTTCAAGTTAAACTACTAACATTATATGACTAATATATATTGCCTGAGCTGAATTTAATTTCTATGTCCTAGGTCTAGCGGGTGAGATCTTTTTAACCTCCGGGTCGTTTCACTGTTGTCTAGCAGATTTATAGCTAGAGGGTTATTTATTTAACATGGTTGTTAAGCCGGTCTACGTATCTAGTGCTTAGTAGGTTTATGACATCTTTGATATGTTGGACTTTGAGGTCTCTGTGGAGAGTTGAGTTGCTTACGTACCATGGTGTGTCTGCTATTTGGCGCAGTGCCAGAAACTGAAACCGTTGTATGATTTCGATATTGGAGTTGCTGGCGGTGCCCCACAGCTGGATACCGTAGGTCCAGACTGGTTTAAGGAGAATGAATTTGGGCATTGTTGCATTGCACAACTTAAAACTGTAATTAAACTTAATGTAACGCAAACACATGGTACAAGAAACTAGAAGTTTGGCCATTTTTAGCGAAAACCTATCTCTTTCACATTGGTGACGTCGGAAGAGTCTTGTGTCGTATAACGCTGAAACCACGCATTTGGTGTTGAACATGCACTGAAAATAGAGGAATTTAAAGTCAACAGTTTGTGCACTCAGCTAGTGAATTGAGCAATTGAAAAATCGAACTGAAATTTATTTAAAGCAAAAACCAATGCAACTATTTCTTATACCATGATGGTACGAGAAACTAGAGGTTTGGCCATTTTTAGCGCAAACCTATCTCTTTCACATTGGTGACGTCCTAAGAGTCTTGTGTCGTATAACGCTGAAACCATGCATTTGGTGTTGACCATGCACTGAAAATAGAGGAATTTAAAGTCAACAGCTTGTGCACTCAGCTAGTGAATTGAGCAATTGAAAAATCGAACTGAAATTTATTTAAAGCAAAAACGAATGCAACTATTTCTTATACCATGATGGTACAAGAAGCTAGAGGTAGTGCCAGTTCGGCCTTTTTCTCTCGAAATCGAACCACTCTCACTAGAACACCACCATTTTGTATTTGTGACGTCACAAGTATTTAGTGTATTTTTGGAGCTGAATCATTGAATTATTAATAGTCAATTTAATGCAATTATATTTGCTAAATTTAATTTTTGAAATTTTATTTTTTAACGAATGTTGGTGTTGTGTGGCATAAAAATTTAGAAATTAGACCAAAGAGCAATTTTGATACGACGTCACAAATATAAATGGCTTCATATATATTCCTTTAACGCATATTTACATTAAATATTGCACAAAATGGCTAATACAGTAGTTCCCGCTTATAAGCTTTGTCAAGAATGCACGATTTTCGACGATTATAACCATAAGAACATTATATCCGGTTTTAAGCGCTACAAACGATTATATAGAATTTTTCTTTGTGGAGCCAAGCATACATTTACAAAAATTTAAATACTATGTGGAATTAAAAGACAGACATAATGTATATACTTTATTTTGCCAAATAAAATTCATTTCTTAATTACAAAAACGGGAAATAAAAAACACTTAGAATTAAAAACAAAAATAGCCATTCTAGCTAAATCATAAAAACATAGAACACATCATAAAAAGAAAGAAAAGTTATGGGCTTCAGCCATGTAAGCACACTATTGAAGTGAAACTGCTTAAAAAATGTTAGAAATTAATTTTTAGTTACTATATATATTAATTAGGAAAGATTGTCTCGTATTGTCCCCGGTACACAGTAGTACAACATCGGCAATAAAAATTATAGAAATCATTACCAATAAACTTATAAGTGGTCACTCATATTACTGGCGTACTGCCACAAAGTGCTCAACAACAACAACATTCATATAAAAATGTTCTCTGTTTCCATCCTTGTTGGCAACAGTAATGCAAAGCAAAGAGTTCTCTACAGCAATAGAATTAATGAATGTGTTCTATGCAAAAAAAAATATTGTAAATGAAGAAGACTCATATCACCCATACATAGTTACTATGTTTAATGTATATGAAGTAAGAAAGAAACAAAGCAATCCACTATTGCACTCTATTGACACCGGAGCACAGTATTACAATATCGGCAATAAAAATTATAGAAATCATTACTAGTAAACATTTTAGAGGTCACTCATATTACTGGCGTACTGCCACAAAGTGCTCAACAACAACAACATTCATATAAAAATGTTCTCTCTTTTCTGATGTTTCCATCTTTGTTAGCAACACCAATGCAAAGCAAAGAGCATCTACAGCAATGAAATAAAAAAATGTGTTCTATACAACAATTTATACATGTGGTGTATAGGACAGTCTCGATAGTAGAATACCTTAAAATAATACAATTTTCACATAGATGTGAGTTCAAAATGTTACAGGCTTTACTGTTCATTTCGCTAAAATTCAAATCAATGTATATGAAGAAAGAAAGAAACAAAGCAATTCACTATTGCATTCTATGGTCACCGTTGTACAGTGGTACAACATTGGCATTAAAAATTATGGAAATCATTACTAATAAACATATCAGTGGTCACTCATATTACTGGCGTACTGCCGCAATGTGAACAACAACAACAACATTCATATTAAATATGTCTCGAAATATTTTAATAAGCAAGGCAACCATCTATGAGTATTACACAGCAATATGTGTGTATACGTGTACCACATGAAATGTTATCTGAGCGAAATCTACTCTCTCGCTCACGAATCAATACAGTCAGTAAAGCAGTTTTGACCTCTCTCTTACTCATGCGTAAGCAATCATTCTCTACGCTGCAGACGCATTAATACAATGCGCATTGTTTTGTGTGTCTCCACACTTCTTCTCTGAAGCAAGTAGCCTTTGGTTTCTGTTACCTTTTTTTTGGACTTAAACCTGCTAAATTCGATGGCATCAAGCTCTTTCAGAAATTAGTAGATTGGCTCAAATGCACCACTTCGATTTCGTTTCCGTGACAATTTATTAGCTTGTGCGTTTTGCAAAACGTTCTTCTCATTTTGAATCTTGCGATAGCGTAGACCTGGACAGTTTGAATTTGGCACAAATTTCTCTTTTCGGTTTTACTTTGGCCTCCTTCAGAACTTTAATCTTCTGCTTTAGAGGAATGTTCGTCCGCTGGCGTTTCTCCATGATGTACATATGTACCTACATTAAATAATTTCATTAAATATCAAAAACAAAAAAAAATTTTAAGTTATTCACTTACACTTTACGCGCGCTTATTTGTTGTGTTCCATAGCAGTATTGCCACACATAAAATTATTATGCCGCGATTATATGCGGGGAAAACAAGCATTCGTTTATGGGGAAATCTCACATGGGTCAATATCAACGCTAAAATGCGGGGAACGCTTATAAGCGGGAACTACTGTACACGTACATTGAAAGCAAAAGTAAAGGAAATGATACAAGTCCAACACAAACAACAATAACCACAGAACGAGCAGTAGTGTTACGCATGCTTGTATGGTTTAAACAATGCAATGAAGTTAAGGAAATAGCAACAAGAACATAAGTGAGAGCAGAAAAAAAGAGCACAGTTTTTCCCTTTGGGGAAAACATAAGATCATTTTATAATGTCATAGATAACCCCAATTAAAAATCATAATAAATAATTAGAACAGTATAGCTTTTTTCGTTTGGGGTAAAGAATATCAAATAATTTTGTCTAAAAGGTATATAAATATACATTTATTTTCCTTCTTCTTTGATAGTGTAGTGCTTAAAAGTGTAAACAAAATATCAGGCCGAAATTTGAACATTAGTGAGTTATAATTGTTGGCCTATTTCACAAATGATTATTTTTTTTTTAAACAATGCGTATTCAAAGAATTTTTAAATAAAGTTGATTGTATTAATTTAATAATATATTTTTAATTTAGAATTTAAATTTAATTTTTAACAGATATTTTAAATACGGAACACAATAATGCATAATTACATGAAATGAAGAAAAAAAATTCATGTGTTCTAATTTAAGTACTAACTAACTATCCAGCAAATGTCAAATTCTAATTGATGTCTCGTTCAAATATTAATTACATTATACAGCTTATATAATTAATATAGTCGTTTCCTTGATATTCCATGCGAAAAGCCATTACCACAAATCATGGTGTAATAAATAGAAGGTGACACCAAGGTGTTACAGAAATCGGACCACACTCGTTATCGTTAGGTGGCGTTCTCATTAGAGCGCCGCCATATTGTATGCATGACGTCATAGAAAAATTGCTTTTTGTTTTGTCTGATTTACGAAATTTTTGCGATACATTAATATTCACATGCATAATATTTTTTATTAAACCCAATTTTCGTTTTATTTAATTTAATTAATTTTTTATGTGCACTGTATTTCACTAATTGAGCCTTAGTTAAAAAACAACTTAATAAAAAAATATATACTAATAAGTAAATAAATTAATATAAGGAATATTATTAAACATAAAAAAAAAATTCTTTCCGACACCAATTTTTCAACCAGCGAATAGGCAATGTGTAGAAGTAAAAAATAAACTTTCGCCGTCGCTTTACCGATTGCGCTACACCGCATACTTACGAAACGCTACGTAAAACGTATTATGAATTATTTTTGATGTGTAAACATCTTTACGCTTAGGGGGTAAAAATTATATTTCTCTAAAACAGAAAAACACAGATGCATTTCTTACGATGTTTATGTATTGGTGCAAAAATGTGGCTGACAGGGTTGCAAGATCGGTCCGAGATATCCAGAGTTGCCTACGTAGCGTATCCAAGTTAGCATAACTTGTAACACTTTGTTGCAAGTGTAAATATTGAAATAAACTCATATTTTGTACACTGCGGCCAGCGTGAGACCGTTTAACTAACGGAATGCGCTAGGTCAGCAATATTTGACACAACAAGCGAGAGCATGCACTGCGAACGCAAACGTTCGAGCGCGTGTAATATGAGCCATTTTTGTACATATAAATGTACTTGCGACCGTTCCTTCTCTCTTCCACTTTTGTAGCTGTAGTATATAACAGCATAAGAATTTAAGCTAAGTTATATACATGCATGTTAGACTTAATCCATTATAAATCTGATTTCAAAGCGATCAACACGCTTGACAGCTAAAGTGCCCCAAATAAATACAATTGCATAATAAAACCGATTTTACATTTTCATGAATAATCTATTACACCTAATCACGCCAACAGGGTTGCATGAAAAGGCAGATCAGATGGCTTCATGGTGTAATAATTACAAGGTGATGCCAATTTTTGACAATAATCGGACCACTCTCATTAGAAGGCTGCCATTTTCCGGGTGTGACATAATCGACAATTAGTGTTTTTTTGGTATAGGTTTACACATCTCCCGTGTGATCCGACTCACATTGGTTTTTTGATAATTACTCGTGATCATCTTTGCTTCAACTATCGGCTGAAAATTCTAGGACAAATCTGATTTCAGCCAAAAGTCCAGCTTATAGACATTATTACCGGTGCATAGTAGTAGAACATAATAATATATATAATATATTATTATAATATATAATAATTACATAATACATTACTAATATACATTTTAGTAGTCGCTCATATTACTGGCGTATTAACACAATGAGCTCAACACCAACAACATTCATATAAAAATGTTCTCTGTTTTCTGTGGTTTATATTTATATTAAGTTATAAGAAGACGCATCTGGCCTCTGAAAATATTTTTACGTGGGTCGGCATATGACGACCCAGCCCTCTATCGGTATACTGTTCTAATTATTTTAATTACTGTTCTAATTTGAGTTTCAAGAGACTTTTTAAGTGTCAAGAGACCTGCACATGGAGTCGCTCTTATTAATTGTTTGACTTTTGCTTTGATGACGAGAATTTTTTGTTTTCATATGATTGTAGTTGTTGGACTAGCCGAATGCGCATATAAGTTGTTGCTCATTTTTTTCTATGTAGTTTTCATGTGCGTTACGGTTGCCATATTTATGGCAATGCAAGAGTGTTGTTGTTATTGAATTTGAAGTGTGCGCAAATTTCTTGCTGCAGACAATTATTTTGCTTGCTACATTTAATGAGTGCCTGTTATGAAAAGTCGCTAGTCGACGGTTCCAGAGAATATGTATAAAAAGAAGATGCATGACGGCGTTGAAAATATTTGTACGTGGGTCGTGGGCCCAGGACCCTACCGTAAGTTGGCGTGGACCAGGGTGGCCGTAAATTTTTTTCTTATTGTAGTTGTTGGGCTAGCCGAATGCTTACATATGTTGTTGCGCATGTTTTTTTTTTGGTGGTAGTTGCATGTGTGTGTGATGATTGTCTTTATATACACAGAAAATTTTTGATTGTAGCTGTTGGGTTAGCCGATTGCGCATATTTGTTGTTGCTAATTTTTTTCTAGTTATCATGTGTGTGGCGATTGCCATTTTTTGGCAATCCAAGAATGTTGTTGTTGTTGAATTTAGTGTGTGCACAAATATCTTGCTGCAGACAATTCTTTTGCTTGCTACATCTTATGAGCGCCTGCTACGAAAAGTCGCTAGTCGATGCATTGTAATTGAATAATAGTCATTAATTTATAATAAAACAATACAGTGCAATAATAGAAACATGCGCAATTATTAGAAATGAATTGCATACTAAATAACGCAAAAATACGCATAAAAAATGTCTGATGTATAACCATTAATTCATTACGTATTAAACATAAAAAATCGACCCTAAAATAGACAAATTTCACATTAGAAATTAGTGCGAGCAGCGTATGAATAGGCAGAAGAAAGGAAAGCAATATCAATTGAAATCACATCAAAAGCGCACACAGAAAAAAATAGAAACCGAAATCAAATTAACCGAGCGGCTACATAAGTTATATGAAAAATAGCATCTAAGCATTTCATTTCATAGCATTTCTTGCTTCTTTCCTACTACATTTTGTAAGTAAAGAAAACGAGAGCAGCGCCAATGCAAGTTGTTTCCAAGAGCAACCCGGAAACACCCGATAACATCGGCCAAGTGTTGCGAGTGTGTCGAGGTTGTCAAAGGTATGTACTCTTGTTGTATTCGTTTTTCCATAATTAAGCAGGTTGTGCCGGCAACCCTGCTTAAAGTACTACTCCGGGTCCTGGCAACAGGAACCCACCTGCCCCTAAGATATGGCCCTGCTCTGTCTGCAGTAGTAACATCGCACGGAACCAGGTCTCTGGGCGATGCAACCGCTGTAATAATTGGTGCCACTTCCCTTGTTCGGGCTTACATAGATCTAGAGACTGGGATGTTAACTTTATTGGACCCTGCTGCAGAAATGTAGTAACATCCACCCAGACACAACCCACACCGTCTACCCCCTTCCCTTGAGCCCAACTACCACGTACTCTGAGCTATGTACTGTATGCAACGACACCATCCGCAGGAGACGTGCAGTTCGTTATAACATCTGCAATGGATGGTGTCATCTAAGACCTTGCTCCCATTTCCGCTATTGTAGAGAGTAGACTGCGTCATTCATTGGGGATTGCTGCATTAACAACAACACACCCAGCTGCCTCCCTAGTCCAATAAACCCGCTCATAACGGCAGCTTCTCATCATAATTTGGTCACTCAGCAAAGCTTTCGTGCGGTCAGCACCTTCAGACTAATGCAATTCAATTGCAATGGACTGAGGAGGAAGATCCTCGAAATTGCCATGTACATGGTTGAAAACGAAGTGGCAATAGCGGCTCTGCAAGAACCCAAGCTCACGCCAGACTCCCGCCTCACCCCCCTACAAGGATTTTTTTTGATCCGTCAGGATCGATCCCGGGGAGGCGGCGGAGGTCTGGCTTTGCTGATAAGTAATGGCGTCACCTTCAACCTGCTCTCCCAACCCCACGCAGCAGAAGGAAATACACATCGCGAAATAGCGATGACACACCGCTGTTTTCTATAGAGGACGTGAGAAAAATTGTAAAAAGCGCCAAACCTTCCAAGGCTCTTGGGCCTGACGGCATATCCATGCTCATGCTCAAGAACCTGGGAAGCGCCGGGCTTTCCTGTCTGTCCGATATTTTGAACGTCTCAATCCGCTCACGCATGATACCCAATGTGTGGAGGTCGGGTCGGGTCATACCGTTGCTGAAACCCGGCAAGTCTGCTGATTTGAGCCAGTCGTACAGGCCGATTTCCCTCTTATCACCAGTGGCAAAAATTCTTGAGTCACTTGTGCTAAGAGAGTTTTCGCCACATGTGCGCCTGGCCTCACATCAGCATGGCTTCCGGAAGAAGCACGGCACGACTACAGCCCTGCACGAGATTTCAGCGCAAATCGAGGAAGGCCTGAACTCGGCCCGACCATGCAATCGCACGGTCGTCGTTGCGCTGGATCTCGCCAAGGCTTTCGATACGGTCTCGCACGCCTGTTTGCTGAACTTGATTTGCGATACTAACGCCCCAAGTTCGATAAAGAGATGGCTATGCAGTTATCTGCTGGGCCGAACATCTTTTGTCGACTTCGGGGGGGCGTTATCCAAACCAAGGAAAGTAAAACAGGGGGTACCCCAGGGCAGCGTGTTGTCGCCGCTTCTGTTCAATCTTTACATGGCCAAACTCCCCACACCACCCCCGGGAGTCAGGGTCGTCACATATGCAGATGATTGCACAGTTCTTGCTTCGGGTCCGGACCCGGCAGTCCTGTGTACCAAAATCAATGCATATCTCGACGTAGTGTCAGACTTCTTCTCCAGAAGAAACCTTAATTTGTCCGTTAATAAGTCGTCCGCGTCCATCTTCACATCATGGACGAAAGAAGTCTCACTAACCCTGCCCATACAGATCGGCGACACTAGGATCCCAACTACCCGGAATCCCAAGATCCTAGGTGTAGTTTTTGACAGCATGTACATGTTCTCGGCACATGCTGCAGCAGTGCGCAGTCAGATGCGAAAGCGCAATAATGTAATTAAGGCTTTAGCCGGAAGCTCATGGGGTAAGCAAAAAGAAATACTGGTCACCACGTACAAAGCTATCGGAAGACCGATTGCAAACTACGCGGCTCCAGTATGGTCACCCCAACTGAGTGACACGCATTGGAGAGAACTCCAA
This sequence comes from Stegana nigrithorax, assembly GCA_037044495.1. Lineage (NCBI taxonomy): Eukaryota > Metazoa > Arthropoda > Insecta > Diptera > Drosophilidae > Stegana > Stegana nigrithorax. Next base: position 10,952 of record JBAMBQ010000469.1, on the reverse strand, counting down.
GCGTGTCAAAATTCTGCATTGCGCCTAGCAACTGGTTGTCACCAAATGGCATATGAAGCCCATCTGCACATCGAGACGAAAGTGTTGCCCGTAAAGGAGCATAACTTCTTACTGTCAAAACAATTCCTTCTAGCTTGCCATACTGAGGGACATCCAAACAGTGCCTATGTCTCGAGGCCGCCCACTAGCAGACAAATCCGTGGTTCCCTGAGTGAGTTTCACCACTACACCAGGGAATTCACCAGGCAGGCCCCGTTAGGTGAATCGGAGTTCGGACGTGGCCTAAAAACGCTGCACACCAGAGCGGTGGAGGCATCGGGCCCAAGTTGCTTCTTGAACCCGATATTAAAAGGCCCTCCACCAGACATATGTCCGGAAGAGGTAGATCTACCCAGATCCACGCGGACAGTACTCGCCCAACTTAGGTCGGGATACTGTCACATCACGAACAGCTACCGCGCCCGCATAGATCCCTCAATTCCGGACATATGCCCTGGTTGTGCACAATCGCCACACGACATACTACATCTGTTCCGTTGTCCGCTCAAACCGACCATCCTGACACCTCGAGACTTATGGCTCCGTCCCCGCGAGGTGGCCAACTTTCTGGGCCTGGACCTTGTTTGAGTTCGAACCACCCACTCATCCCTAACCACAGTCTCACCCCATCCCATTTCCTTCCCAATTCAAGGCACGGACTTCTCTATTTTTTGTGATACCTCACAAAACAAAAATATACCATACATTCCGGTTTGCGCAAACAATACTTTAACCAGAAGCACAATCTAAACCATCCAGGAGCGAAGTCGACGGTAAAAATTATGACAGATGGACAATTCGTTAAATATCAAAAAACTAAAGTATCCAGACATACTCAGCGGCCACTTACACAATCCATAGCATCAGGTGCACGATTTAAACATATTAACATCGATCTCGTAAGACCCTTACCAACATCTAGGGACTACAACAATTGCTTAACTTGCATAGATAGATATACCAGATGGGCTGATATCATAAATTAAGTTTCCTAATTTCAGTATTTAAAAAAAAAAAAAGAAAAACTTAACTTCCGGCCAGGTATGTGTTTTTAGCCGTAAGGATTTTATATTTTCTGTATTTTGTAAGTTATTGCATGCATTATTAGAATTGTAAAGTTTATAATTATTATACTTATTTGTCAAATCCTTTTTTTGTGTTTTCCTTGTTCATTTCGTACATCTTGTTTATTGCTATTTTCTTAAGGAGTATTCATACTGTTTAGTAAATCTATTAGTATACATTATATTCAAAGGATTTTCCAGTAACTATTATGCTTTGATGATTTGATTTTTTATTTTTTGTTTCCAAAGAAACTGAGTTTCATTAGTTGCTGAAAAGTTTCCGGGGCTGTTTTCAGTCCGAATGGCATGCAGAGGAATTTATAGTACACTCCTTCTTCACTAAAATCCGTCTATGTAGGAAATGATTTTGAAGCATTTGATTACTGGAATCAATTCTTCCTTTTCTTCAAGTTTCAAATTCATTTCAAATTTGTTCCAAAATTGATTTTTTTTTTATATATTCATCAATGGTGTAGACACAAAAATTACTATCCTCAAAATCTTGCAATCGTTAACAGAATTTTTCAAATTGTTGGTTTTCTCCTTAATGTTTAATTCATTTGTTTAAAGAGCCTTTTCACTTTTCATAACACGAGTTTTGCTCGCGAAACGGACTTCGAGAGGTTATTTATTGCCTCTTATTATATGTAATATGCTTTCTTTTCATATCAGTTGTGGCATTCAGCGGTATTATAATGTTGTTGCCGATCAACCCGTCATAGTGATTGTGAACTTTACGTACGAGAAATTCAAGTTTCTCGATGCAATTCCCAAAATATTTAAAGGTAGGTGTTTGGCCCTGCGACAAATAGTTTTAATTTAATTAAGTTCTCTTAGTTACATTCTCTTATAAGTTTTTCTCACTTAAATTTCTTCTTCTTAAATAACTTCTTTCTTTTGTTCGTTTGCACCGCCATTGTCGTCTAAAATGTTCTAACATGCTTTTTTACACCATTCTTTCTTTTGCATTCGATCCGTTTAGTACACACATTCGTTAATTTTTGTGTTCGATCACTTTTAGGTTCATAATTACTTGCGCACATTTGACGAATTTTGTTCTGCATTATTAATCTTGAATATATAGAAAACTAAAATTTTTGAAAACCAAAATAAAATTTTTTTAAATTGGACAAAAATCAAAACTTTCAGATGTGACTTGAGAGCACAGTAGGTATGATTACTTTCTCGGTAACGTCGATTGTGTGTTGCAATGTCCGTACTATCGACGTCGTGCTTTTATCAGCGAACGAGTTGCATCGGTATCTATTACCAACTTTAAGTATCCAAATTTTGTTTTTATGATTATGTACTGTATTCCGTTTCGGAGGCCGGTTACCATGGTAGGTTGTTATTGTAATTCGGGTTCTGTGTTTAGTTACGAATCTTATTATAATTATTATTATTACAGGTCTGATTGCAAGTATTATTTTTATGATCCTGGTTGTGATTATTATCATTATGGTTCTGATTACGAGTATAGTTATTATTATTGCGATTTCGATTAATTTTGTTATTATGGTTTTTATTGTAACTGTTGCTACTGTTATGTTAATTTTCTTTGGTGGTTACCAGTATTGTAATAGAAAAGCATTAAATACTTGTTTTGCTCTTTATGGAGTATGTCCACGGCAGAATCCAGTGATGCTGGTCTGAGTATTGTTTTCATGAGCTTCAGCATTTTATTAATCAAAATGTATAGACAGATCGATTATTACTTTTAACATACTCTACCGTGCCTGGGATATCTTCCAGTACTTGGCTGGTCTTGGAATTGGGGACACTTAGCTTGACCTTGAGATCTTAATACAAAGTTTAACTGGATTATATTAAAGGTTGTGGCCCTAAAATTGTCGAACCAATTATCTATGTTTCTTTTCTCTCCGAAACTATTTAACAAGATTTCTTAATATTCGTCCATGAGGTAGCATAACGTAATATTACTTAACTTAATAGAAAAATACATTCCTAATTAGTTTTAATTAATTAAACAAGGGTAAAAGGGTACTCTTGATTCTCTTCATCATCAGAGTCTGCTTCAAGAAGACCTCGATCAGCTTTCTAAATGGTGCAATGATAATTTTCTTTTCCTAAATTGTGGAAAATGTAAAGTGATGTCTTTTAATCCTAGCAAACCCTTGTTATATACCTACTCTGTAAACGGTTCTTCTTTAACACGTGTTTACGAGTTTAATGACTTATGTGTTTTAATGAGCCCGAGACTTAACTTTAGTTCTCACATTCTCATGATTACTAATAAAGCTACTGGTGTTCTTGGCTTTATTAAGAGATGGGCTAAAGAGTTTAATGATCCTTATACTACCAAGCAACTTTTCACTTCTTTGGTTCGGCCGATTTTAGAATATGCTTCATATATTTGGAATCCCCAACTCATAACATATTCTCACCATATTGAATCTGTTCAAAAACAATTTTTGCTCTTTGCGTTGCGAGGATTAAACTGGAATTCGGCAATGCGTCTTCCCTCATACCATTGCCGCCTTAAATTGATTAATCTTCCTACATTAGCTAGTCGGAGGTCCGTTTTGGGAATTCTTTTTCTTCATAACCTTATAAACGGTAACGTTTATTCTCCTCTTCTGCTTGCGAAAACTAATTTTAACGTGCCCTCGCGTACAACCAGATATTATTTACCTATTAGACTAAACATTGCACGATCATCTTTCTTACTGCATGATCCTTTTATGTTGTGTGCTTGGCCTATAACTCTAACTATCATTTATTTTCTAACATAGCCTCTTCTTATACTTTGAAATCTCTTCTTACTCGTAGATTTAATGAAATTAGAAATTAGATAGAATTTTAATCTTATTTTAATGTTTACTTTAATGTATGTATTAATTTTAATTTAGTTCTTTAATTTTATTAATTAGTTTTTGTAATCTTTTAGTACTAATAAAATTTGCTAAGTAGATAAAGCAGCTGTTGACCATTATCGGTCGTAGCTGTGGAACAGACACTAGGTCTGGTTTCGTAAGTCCTCTTGCTTGGTAGTGCGCTACCACAACGTCTGCGAAAAAAATTGAAACAAAAAAAACCACTCTGTGTATATCGTATGCCGTATTAAATGTTGTGAGCAATACTTCAAAATTCCATTTTACAATTATTCCTTATTCCCAATGAATAGACCTCGGATTCTGCATATTTGCAAATTTTTGAACGATTAAGATAGATAAATTCTGATGAAAAATAAAAAATATGCGACATATATGCTACATATGCATAATATATGTAAAAATTTTCTATGTTAAACAAATCAAAAACTGATCTAAAAGCGATTCAGAGGGTGGTATACATTTTGAAATTTTATTAATTATTTGCTTTGACGTTTCTCTCCAAATACCATTTTGTAAGCGAAAAACTTCTTTCAACGTCAAAGGAACTAATTGGAGAACATATATATTTAATAATATTTTCATTCGTGACGGATTCAAGTCCATACAAATATTCAGCATTGAGATTTAAAATAGTGTTTATTTTTGAAATGATATTAAAATTTTCTTTCTGATGAAAAATGTGCAAATATGCAAAATCCGAGGTCTACTGATGAAACTTCTAGATTCTTATAATAATTGGCGTTCTCGTTACACTTAACGGCTATTCCTTTTCTCTAGACGCAGCAGCATGTTACGATTTATGTATAATGTTTCAGTATTCCTTTTATTTTATATACATATTATAATATTTGAGGTGTAAATGTGTAACACAAAAGTTAAGAGCATACCATGTGAACGATAGCAAAGAGTACGCTTATGTTTTGTTATCTAAGTTACATTTTGCTTCATCAATGTCTATTACTATTATACCCATAGATAATATCTCGGTAGAATCCGTGCATCAAGCACTAATTTTAGGCTAGATCGCACATTTTGGCTGGATCGCACATATAGACAAAGGGAGACAATTTGAATAGTTTTTGTTAAGTGGATTAATCAAATTACTGCAGATTAACCATTTCAAAACAACGGTATATCACCCTCAGAGCAACGGATTGATCGATAGACTTCACAGAACAATCAAGGAGGCAATTCCATAGTTCAAACGATTAGCTTGATTGTTTTCCAACAATATTACTAAGTCATCGCTTCACTATAAAGAAGACATTGAGTCAGCTCCCTCTAAATTAGTATATGGAGCGATCCTTCACCTACCATGTTTTTTTATGGATCGATGTGGTAACACCACCACTAACCCCATCGTACGATGATCCGTGTGAGGTTGTTAGATGAAAGGATGCAACCATCATGTCAAAGGTAGAACTCAAGGGGTTGCAATTGACCGTCTATAGGCGGCTTTTTTAGAAAATAATATAGAACGTAATCAAAATTAAAATCCTATACCAATTAATGCAAGTGATAACAAAAATATAATAGAATTAAAGGATAATAAGGCTATCAATGATAATTAGAACAAAAAACAAGTAACCTCTATTGTACCTCCAGTAGACAACAAAACAAAAATAGAACGAGATGTAAAAGTCTCACAGAGATATCCACCGCAACGAAGTTATTGGAGGGAGACTGTGGCAATCAAAAGTCTTTTGGTATTTTTTATAACTTTGTAAAAATAATTTACAGATAAGAAAATAGTTGATAACTCTAAAAGAAATGATTGGCGAAAAAAAACCTAGAAAAGCAGGGTTATAGTCGGGCGCAACCGACTATAGAAAACCCTATACCAAATATACAACTGATTATATTTTTTTGTTGCTTTGATATTTATTACGTAAAGATATCTCAAGAAAAAAAATTTTTTTTGGTTTTTAGTAAAAGCCTTTTTTTGATCGTTCCTATGGCAGCTAAATGTAATAGTATGTTGTAGTATCCGATATTTATTATATTCAGAAATATCATTGGATATTACTTAAAATCATGAAATCCAAAATTTGGTATCGATATCTTAATAAACAAAAAAGTTTTTCTCAGTAAATGTTGTTTTTCAGCCGATCGTTCCTATGACAGCTATATGATATAGTATATACCGCTATACATAATATTGAGATATGTGATTAAGCATTACCTTAAACTATTAAATCGAAAATTTTGTAACGATATAATGAAAAACCGAAGAGTTTTGGTTACTAAATGTGGGTTTTCGGCCGATCGTTCCAATGGCAGCTATATGTTATAGTTAACCGATATACATAATATTGAGATATGTGATTGGACATTAGCTTAAACTATTGAATACAATATTTGGTAACGACATCTTGAAAAGCAAAAAGGATTTGGTTACTAAATGTGCTTTTTCGGCAGATCGTTCCTATGGCAGCTATATGTTATACTCGTAGGACGAATATCGAATGGTTCGTTCAGATCCGAACATGACATTTCGAATATTCCATGGAGCGCCTGTGATGGTACTCAGAGTTGTGTTGTATAGCAGCACCTTGTAGTCTAGGCTTAAGGGACTGCGGTAGTTAATAAGCCAGTGCAAATTTATCGCTTTGAGCTTAATTTGCGTCCTCTTAGCTTGAATGTGTTTTCTCCAAGTGAGACCTCTATCTAGGTGAACCCCGAGATACGCCACGTTGTTTGTCTACGGAATGACTGCATTGTTCAGTCTTCCGGCGGGGCAAATAGGTCGGTTGAGGGTGAAAGTTACATGTCCGCATATCTGTTCGCTAATCTTGATGTGCAAGTTTTCTAGCCGAACTTCAATGACTTTTAGGTATGTTTCTAGCTCTCTTGACGTTTTAATGTGGCATAGATTGCGGCTAATTATCGCTGTGTCGTTGGCGAATGAGGTAAAGAACCAGTCTCAACACGCTGACTTGGGGTACACCGGCTTGTATGGGGAATTCATGAGTTTTATAATTTTTGTGTCTGACAGCGAAGACTCTGTCTTTTAGATAAGAATTGAGCACTCTGTGGGTATTCTGAGGCAGAAGGAGTCTAACTTTGTAGTTAAGGCCGTCATGCCACACTTGGTCAAAGGCCTGAGCGACGTCTAGAAATACAGATGAGCAATATTCTCGGCGTTCAGATGCGGTCCTTCGTTAGTAATACGGACTTCGTTAGTAACATGGTTAACTTGCTCAATAGTTCCATTGTTTTCATGAAAGCCGAACTGGTGGTTGGGTATTATATTGTTCGATTGCAAGTGGTGTGATATTACACATGATATGGTATTATGATTACAAGCAAACTAATTGGCCTGTGCGACTCTGGTAGGGTTGTATCCTTTTCTGGCTTAGGAATCATTATGATGAGAGATTTTTTCCAATTTTTGGGAAAATACCCATTACAAAGAATGGCGTTGAAGAGATTCTTCAGGTAACCTAGGGCACAGCTCGGGAGTTCACAAATCATCTTTGGTGAGATAAGATCATGCCCAGAGGATTTTTGGATTTTTATTTTTGTTCTATCAAACTCCTTCAGTTCGCTTAGCCGTATTTTTAAAGGAGACGTTGAGGGGTATCTGGCACAAGTTTGCTCTGGAAGCACGATTACATTTGTTGAACCGTACTACAGGAACACTTGCCTTAGGTGATTGGCAAAGGCGATAGCTTTTTCTTCGTCAGATCGAGCCAAGCCGTCAGCAGGATTTCTGATCGGCAAATCAGCATCAATCGGAGGTTTGATGGATTTTTGCGCTTTCCATAACGAGAATTTATTGTTCTTAGGGGATAGAGTTTCGATGAAGCGTTGTTGTGAAAGGCCTTCTTCGTGTCTGAGAGCTATCTCTAGGTTATTTTTTTTCCAAGCATGAAGCGGTGTTTAGAAACGATGGATCGTGTGTCCTGGAAATCTGATCGAAGGCGTCTTTTTTCTATGAGGAGTCGGGTTATTTTAGAGTTTGAAGCGGCTCTGTGCTTCTTAGGCTTAGATTCAGCAGAAAGGGTAGACATTTTTGCAACAGAAGCAAGTAGGGAGTTGAAGCTATCAACTGCAGCATCAATACATTCGGAGCGAGCAGTCGGTAGGAGTATTAAATGCGAACTTTCTTATGTTGGTGAGGGTAATGTATCCCTTCCCTTCGGATTTGCCAACCTGGAGCCCCAGTTTGGATGCTTGTAGTCCCTTGCTGCTAGGAATCGGGGACCTAGCGTGTTAACTTTTTTTGCTGTGTATTGTATTAATCGTGCTTAGTTTGCGCTCCGCTGTTTTTATTTAGTTACAACTAATAACTTGTGTTCTTATTACTAAATTGTGCGTTATTAATAGTGAATTTCGTATTATATTCGGTGGTGGCATTAGAATTATTCGGTGCTCTCTTGTGAATTCATTTTTATAAAAACAAATTAAAAAAATTTGTTTTAAATTCCTTTGTGATTAACTTTGTAGTTTTGGTGCTTTGCATTGTTTTGTTTTTGTAAACAAATAGCGAACACCCGTTTTTTGCGCGACTATATTGTATTTGTTGCATAGTGAGTGACTGTTTTACTTTTTTTTATTCAAACGTTCTCTTTCCTTTTTTAGTACTTTCTCCTGCTTTATTAAATTTTAATTGCATACTTTTTGGCTTCTGCTTCCATTTAAATCCTTCAGTTAATTTTGAATATTTTCAAATTTAAAATTTTTTTATTTATATCTATTCGTTTATTTACTTCTTTAATTTGTTTATTATGGCTTGTTGTTACGCGAAGTGTAAGAAGGCACTTGATGCTGCCATCGTTTCTGTATCGTGTTGGATTTGCGACAACCATGCACATGTCGCTTGTGCCGACTTGAATGGTCGAATCGTGGACAGCATTGCCAAAAATAATGGCTTGCGCTGGTCGTGTCCTGACTGCCGCCCTTCGGAAATAAATTTTTCCAAATTTGTAATGATAATCCCGTAATGCTTTTTCGGAGTTAGTAAAGGATTATAAACGGCTAGGTGAAAAGCTAGAAGTTTATGAAAAATCTTTTGAGGAGTACAAATGTTCTGATTTGTCTCCTAAACGGATGAAGGCCAAATCTTCTAAAACAAAAGTACCCCCTACAATTGTTATTAGTGCTGATGACAGCCTAAATACTCCTGGTTGCTCAAATCAAAATAGCGACCAGGTGTATTCAACTCCTATGTCAGTTTCTCCTCCAGTTTCTTTTGCTGTGGCAGTTAATACAGGTGTTTCTAACCCTGCTATTGTGCCAACTATACAGCCATCTGTCAAAACTACACCTAAGCCCTTAGTTGTCGTTCCTGTCACTAAAGCTATCTTTGTCTCCTGGTTGGCCATGGACACTACGGAATGTGATGTTAATCATTACATAGTTTCTAAATGTCCATCCATTTCTAATCCTATTATTAATAAGTTTAAGTTTGCACATAAACGTTCTATCTCTTCCTTTAAAATTATAGTTCCGGCCGATTATTTCGCGGAACTGCTAAGCCCGACTTTTGGCCTAGTAATTGTATTGTGATGAATATGATTACAAAGATCGGAATAAAGCACCGCCTATTGTAGCTAATTTAGTTCCTTTGCCAAAAAACGTAAAAAGTGCGGCAAAACAGAAAAAAAGTAGGTAATTCTCAACTATCCACTTTGTTAGTTTCATTACAAAACGTTAGAGGAATTAATTCGAAACTTAAAAGATTATTTCTTGATAGCTTTTCTTTTGATTCTGATATTATTGTTTTTGTTGAAACCTGGCTCCGCCCTGAAGTCCTTAACTCAGAAATCTTTAATAGTAATTTTGTAACTTTTAGGAGAGATCGATCTGCGAGAATTGGTGGTGGTGTTCTAATTTCTGTTAGATCGTCCCTATGTGCTGATGAAGTATTTACCCCTTTCTCTGATAACATTGAGTTTCTTTGTGTAAAAGTTTTCGGTTAACAATTGCAATATATTTTTAACTTGTTCTTATATTCCACCTTCGTCTGATGATACAATTTACACTGCTCATGTGGACTCTATAAAATTTGTCCACTCTCTTCTCCACAACGCTGACTATTTATTAGTCATGGGTGATTTTAATCTCCCACTTATCTCTTGGTCTCCTTATGAGCATTCTAATTCCCTTGTACCTGGCTCTTCGTGTAAATTTATTGATGCAATATTAGATGATTCTCTTGAGCAAATAAATTTTATTAAGAATAATATGAATCGTACACTTGACTTAGTTTTTACTGATCATGCCACACATTTTTCAGTGCGTAGGTCTAATCCGTTATCTATCCCTGAAGATAGTTACCACCCTACTCTTCAGTTAGAAATTCTTATGAAGATATCTTCATCGATTTCACCTAGTGGGAAAGCTGATAAATCTTTTTATTTTAGAAAAACTGATTTTGGTAAACTTAACCAGTTTCTCTTAAATACTTATTGGTCGGCTTTAAATTCCATGGGTGATATCGATGAAGCTGTGCAGTTGTTTAATAAAACTTTACTAAAATTTTTTAAAAAATGCGTTCCTAAAGTTAAGGTTTTCCATGAGTCAAATAGACCAGCATGGTTTTCTCGCGATTTAATTCGGTTAAAAAATCGTAAAAATCGTCTTTTTAATAACTTTTGGCAGTTGATTACGCAAATTATACTGTCTCGCGCTACAATTTAAATCACGCGAATAAATTTTACTACAACTCGTATTTAGTCAACGTTAAATTCAATATTAAACGTGATCCTAAGTCGTTCTTTAATTTTAATAATTCAAAACGGAGGTCAAATTCTTTTCCCTCCATTATGAAGCTAGGTAATGTTGAGGGAGGTAATAATGCTGATATTTCTAACTTATTTGCTAGTTTCTTCCAAAATAACTATAGTGATAGTTCTGTCTCACGTAGTTTTTATTCTGACCCAAGTAATGGGGCCTCTTACCCGATTAATTGCCCTGTTATTGATGAAAGAATACTTCTGTCTTATTTATTGTCTATTGAACCCACTTTTTCTGTTGGCCCGGATGGTAT
>JBAMBQ010000465.1:0-31310 GCA_037044495.1 Stegana nigrithorax | reverse complement strand
CGAGGATTGCCTTTTATATTTCGGGATTGGGCAACCCTAGTGTTGCAATCTGGCAACTGCCAGCTCTATCGTAAAGTTTGACATTTTTGAGGTTAATCGTACTCAGAACGTTTTGACATACGAGCGCTATTTGTGTTGTTTACAGTAACTTAAAAGATTCATCTCGCCTAAAAAATGGAATTAAATCGTGAAAATTTTCGTGCGATTATTTTTTACAACTTTCGACGTGGATTAACTCAACAACAGATAATCGATGAACTTAATTCAATTTTTGGCGATGAAGCTCCATCAAGGACCAGTGTTTATCGATGGTATGGTGAATTCAACCGAGGTCGTAGTTCACGACGAATTCACGAAATTCAGACGAATTTCGTTAAGGTAGTCCAAAATCAGTTGTTGTTCCGGAAACCATTGATGCTGTGCGCCAACTGATATTGCAAGATCGTCATGTGACCTATCGTGAGATTGAGACAACCTTAGGCATTAGTGGGACCAGCATACATTCAATATTGCATGAACATTTGTCCGTCAAAAAAATTTGTTCGCGTTGGATCCCACATAATTTGTCAATCGCTCAAAAAAAGGCTCATGTCAGTTGGTCGAAAGAAATGCTCCAAAAATACGATCGCGGTGCTTCGAAACACGTCTATGACATCGTGTCAGGTGATGAATCGTGGATTTACGCGTATGAGCCCGAAAGTAAACAGCAGTCGACTGTATGGGTGTTTCAAAATGAGCCAAATCCAACAAAAGTTGCTCGCGCACGAAGCACTTCCAAGCAAATGGTCGCCTGTTTTTTCGGAAAAACTGGACATGTCGCAACCGTACCACTAGAACAACGCAGAACAGTCAATTCTGAGTGGTACACAACCATTTGTTTGCCAGATGTCTTCCAAGAAATCAGGAAAACCAACCGCCGAAGACGGATCACTCTTCACCATGACAATGCGAGCTCTCACACATCGGCTCAAATAACTGCATTTTTGAGCACTCAAAACATCGACTTGATGAGTCATCCGCCGTATAGTGCTGACTTGGCACCGAATGACTTCTTTTTATTCCCGTACGTAAAAAATAAAATGAGAGGTCAATGTTTTTCGACACCTGAAGAAGCGGTTGATGCGTTCAGAATGCATGTTTTGGAGATACCTCAATCAGAGTGGCAAAAGTGCTTCGACAATTGGTTCAAACGCATGCAAAAGTTTATAGATCTTAATGGGGAATATTTTGAAAAACAATAAAACTATTTTCGATGATTAATATTTATTATTGTTCTCTAATCCCGAAATATAAAAGACAACCCTCGTATACTCTATTGAGCCTAAGATGGCATTTGAATTTTATGTTTCTTTTTTCCGAAGTTAGTTTCGAATTAGTAAGCTTTAATTGTGTTGTTTCTTGATTTACCCTTTCGCCAGTTTTAGTTACTCACCTAATTTAAAAGTATTGGATTAAGGGAAATTTTATATTATCAAGACACTGCGTGTTCCAGTGTAATATGTTTTATTAATATATATTTTATATATATGTATATATTTTTATTAAAAATATTATTAAAATAAGCATTTAAATTACATAAAAAAAATTGGAATGATTACAAGTATATATGTATGTAATAAGACATTTAATAACTGTACATACAACATTTATGTGTATGTATATGACAAAAATCAGCAGACATTACTTAAGATAAAGATCGTTAATAATAAAATACTTTAAAAAAATACATTTCATAATTAACTCTACGAAAAAAAAATTTGTTTCGTTTTTAACTTTATTTTTTGTTTCTTGTTTGTTCATTTTTAATGCTACATAGGCACAGAAATTCTATTTAGAATGGATTTATTGCTACTTGAATAATTTTTGTGTAAAACATAAAGTTTATTTAATAATTAAAAATCTGTTTCAAAATGAAACAAATTTATCATTGACTGCTGTAATTTTTACTATGGTACATGCACAACATAAAAAAAATATTCATTTTGCCTCACAATTTATTTTACTTTATAAACTTCTTGTTATGTTTCATGATTTTCTGTTTTTGTTGACATTATTTTAGTTTTGTTTTTTGTTTTGTGTTTTGATCACGCACGGCACACATCATTTGTATTTTGTTTTGACTTTAAATATTTAATCAATTCTTTATGCATAGTGAGTAGAATGCAACTAATTCCCATTAATGCGGTACGTATATACGCCAGTTTGCATTTCTTTTTTTATATTTACATACATGGGTGTTTTTATAAATATATTAATCTGTGTGTTGAAACGGTTCTCTTTTTTGTCTTTTAATTGCACTTCTGTGTTTCCTTCTTTGTGATTATTGTATACCTAATTTAATAAAATTTTTTTTTATTAAGATGTCATATTTACTTATACACATATGTCTGTTTTTTTTTTTCTGTTTCGCTATGTGTTGTTTGTTAAAAATAAGTTTTTTTGTATAATCTGATTTTTTAAGCCAAGACTTTTTAAGTAAAGCAAAACATAAAAATAAGCAATCTTGCTTTACATAAACGCTTGTAGTTAACTTTTCTATTTTCCAAAATAAGAGAAACAAAGATATAAGTAAATTAGAAATAAAAGAATTTAAAAATAATAAAAAAGAAATAATAATAAATGGATAAATATGTAATTAATAAAATATAATAAATATGTAAATAAAAATAATATATAACTAAATAAAAATTAAACAAAATAAAAATAAATAAATAAATAAATGTATAGTGTAACAAATAAAAAAATAATAATATCTCAAAAAAATGTATATAAATAAATTATTAAAGAATTATTTAAACGAAGATCAAATATGTAATAAAAAAATTTTTTTTTACAATAAAACCCACATATCTTATTCATAAATTCCCAAATAATTGAAATAGAATTTAATATTTTAATTTAAAAATCTAAAAAATTAGACCGAGAAAAAAGAATTCATCTTTAGTTCTTTAAAATGTGAACAATCACAAGTTCAAAAACAAATCATTTTTAAAAGTTAAAGTTAATTTGTCGTTTATACTAAAAAAATAAAGACATAAACACATTAAAACTGATTGACTAACAATTTAAATTAAATAGGAACAGAAATAGAAATCGCGGATCCAAATTTTTTTACTATTAAGTGTGTTTCCAATACTTCTTACAAATACATATACATAAATATTTATGCATGTTAAACAAATAGTCAACTAAATAATTGGAATATCTAATGTCTTTAAAATGTGTGATATCCTTTTCAGATGCTAAAGTGAATACTATGTAAAATAAATAATTATTTTTACATCAAAATCAAAATTTAAGATTGAAAGAAAAATATGTAAATATAAGAAATTAGTAATTACAAATTCAATTTGGATGTCAGTTTATATTATTACATTCACATTTCAAATGTCAATTAAGCAGCACCAAATATATTTCAAACAAAAATGGAAAACTGTAATGTTTTCTACGCGAGTATTGGATTTTTTTCCGTTAATGTTTTCGAAATGACAAAAAAATATGGAATGGTACTTAGACAGTGTCTATGAAATATTCGATGAATCTGCATGCCAACATATAGAGAAATATTAATATTTAACATGCTTATTTCAAGAATAATCAAAATATCCGTTTGCAAAACAGCTTTCCATTAAATTCATGCTGGGCGCAAGGACATGCGTATACACAAGTGATTATGTCTGACTATCGTTATCGTAATTAATCAACAATTGATGTTTAACATTAAGCGATTGGCTGCTTTGCAGCTGTGAAAACTGCTCTTATTTGCACTGCGGTTATACAAAAACAATTAATCGGTTCGTTTGATGTCGTAACACGCGAATATCCGTAAATTGTGGCAATATAAAGGATATGGTTAGTAAAAAAATCATTAATATTCATAACATTATCATTTTTAGCAGATATCAATACTTAACAATAAAATACAACTGATGTGGTACGCATGAGTGTGGTCAATACTGTTTGCTGCCTTGTTGTTCTCTTGCGTTTTGTTCTTTTTTTTTTTGCTTAGTTGCCGATTATTCAATTAATATACATAAATTTATATAATGTATATATATTATATGTATATAAAATATATATGTACGCTTAAATATGTATATGTGTATGTGGATCTAATTTAGCTGTGCATATCAACATTAATAGACGCTTGTCTGTAATACTTGACATAACTAAATATGAGTAAATACTATATGACGTATGTGTCTTCATACATATGCATAACTCACTAAGTTTTCAATGGTTTGATTTTGAGTAATAAAAAAAAAAAAAAATAGAGGACGTAGAGGAGCGGCAAACATATTTGTCGCGTTCGCAGCGTTTGCAATGCATTTAAATGACGAACAACTTCTGTTACACGGGCATGAGTCGTAGGCGTGTTTAATATCCTACACTACAATACAATACCAGTTAGCTCAGTTCTATTCAGTTCTGTTTAGTGCACGACCGTTGCCGTTGTCATGCCGATGCTCAAGTTTACGCTCACACTCAACGTGAAAAGGCACTAAGGAAATGTGCGCCTCCCAAATCGAAACGTTGCTCGAAGCTTTCATCTACTGATGCGGAGACCGAAACGGAGGCGGAGTTACTTGCATTGGCATTGTTAACAGTCGCACTCGCATTCGCAGTGGCATTGGCTGCCGCTGCAGCAGCAGCTGCCGCAGCAGCAGCTGCTGCATTTAATGCAGCAACGCTGGCTACTGTTAGATTGCCGCCACTACTGTTAACGGCAACAGCTGCCGCCGTTGCCGCCGCTGTAGCAGCCTTTAGTTGACCCATGTCCAGCATGGGTGGCTTGTCGCCCGGCTTCCACCGCCGATGTATGCCCATTGATTTAAGCTTCTGACAGACGGATGATGGTGAAATGGCGATGCCTTTGTCGGCTAGGCGTGCTGATACTTTCCAATATTGTATATTACTATCTTCTCTGATCAATTCGAGTATTTCCCTTGTGACTTGTTTGTCACGTTGTTCGCGTTCGGCGGCTTTCAGGCGACGTCGTGGCTGTTGCAGTTTGTTGCCGCTGCTCACTTGTTGCTGATGTTGTTGTTGCAAGCGTTGTTGCTGCTGTTGTTGACGATAGTGTGCGGCTTCTGCTGCACTTGTCGCTGCTTGTTGACGTTGGAGACGATGATGTTGTTCTTGTTGCTGCAGCAAATGATGCTGCTGCTGTTGTTGTTGTTGCTGCTGCTTTAAGAGTTCGATTTGCTTCTGCTGCAATTGCTGCAACTGCTGTTGATGTTGTATTTGCTGTTGCAATTGTAATTGTTGTTGCTTGTGCTGCAGCAAGTGTTGCTGATGCTGTTGCGTCTGCCGCTTGTAGTTATCAGCAATTGTTGTTGCCGATTTCGCATCAGACGGCGGTACGCCTTGGCGTGCTGACTTGCGTCCATCGCGCTTATTGCGATAGGACAACGGTACACCCTTGATGATCGCATCCCGTACCTTCCATGCAGTCATCTGCGAAACGTTAAGAGCGCGCGCAATCTCCATCGTCGAGGCATTCTGACTCACCAACAACTTAGCCATGGCATATTTCTCATCGTCGATGAAGACGTTCGGCTTGCGTGCCTTTCGCGCTGGCTTCTGACTGGACGGTGTTGCACTGCCGCTACTGCTGTTGCTGAAATGCATTTTGCTGTTTAGTTAAGTGATCAAAACAACAGATCATCGCTTATGATCGGTGTCAGCCATTGGATAAGCAGCTGGTAACTCACCTTTCGTTGTTAGCAAGATATGGTATCTGGCGTATGGACAGATTGACGGGCAGCTGGTGTCTGTTGATAATCGAAGAAAATTATCAAATGATTATACAAGCAGTTGAAGCGGATAACTTACAATGCTGCAGCAACTGCCGGCGGGAATGGCGTCATAATGGGTAATCCGTTGGCGGCTTTTTGCTGTTGTTGCTGCTGCTGCAGCAACTGGCGCGCATTAACAATATGCGGAAATTGCTGCGCGGCCGTTTCGAGCAACATTGACTGCTGTAATTGTTCCTGATGTTGATGTTGCCGGTGCTCGATATCGGAGGAACCCGAAGCTTCCGCATCGCTGTGAACTTGCGATTTATGCTCGTTCGGCTGCCCATCATCGATGTGCTCACCAGTTTCATCATGATTTTCATTGTGTCCGTGTTCGAAGCGCAAATGTGATAAATCATCCCCACCATGTTCGACGACACCTCTGTATGTGTCATGATGCAGCAGTCCATCTACATCATCTGCATCTTCTACATAGCCCGCGGTTTCCTCTGCTCCAATAATGGCCACAGCCTCGTCGGCAATGGCCAAGGACGTGCAAGTATCCTCCAGGTTGTGGCTGTGGTTGTGGGCCGAGGCTGCTTCGTCATCTTCACTATTCAGAGGCTCTGCTTTAATAACCGTCTCATCGAGTCGTATTGCCACCTGTTCTTGACATGGCGAGCATGCGTGTGGCTCAACGTCTACAGCGATCATCCCATCAGATAGTTGCTCATCCACACGCTCGTGTAGGCTGACACCATTGACAAGGCTCTTGCGCAAGCGCCAAGCAAATGTGCGCGAAATGTTCAATTCATTGGCAATGACTGTTGTCGTGGCCTCGCGCAGTATCAGTTGCTTGGCTAAGGCGATCTTCTTAGCGTCCAGTTTGATGCGTGCACGACCCTTCCGCTTGTTACCCGATATAATCACTCTGATTGTGACGCGGAAAGGAATAACGAAAATAAAAATAAAATCTTAAATTTATATTTTTTATTCTCAAATTAAACGTCGACTTACTTGCGGTTGTTGTTCAGATGCAGACCATTATCGGACTTACGTACGCACTGACCGCTTCCGATGCCGCTGACGCTACCGTTGCTGCCCACGCGCTTGGGAAAATTGTTATACTGTGACATGTTCTGCTTGAATAGCTGCTGCAGTGGCCTACACGCGAAGTAGGAGGAATTTAACAATTACATTAGCTTTCAATAGGACTACTCAACTCGTGCACTCACATTTTAGCGGCACGCGATGGACAACCGGTGCGCTTATGCCAGCCGAGATGGTGGCCAGTAGGAAAGAGCACATGACAATCGGAGCATTGCATTGGACGACTGAGAAGTATATGGCGTTTATTGATTTTTAGTTTTGTTTTTTAAGTGTTTACAGTTTGTAATCATGAACTTACGTCTGATTACGTCGCTTCTTGACGCAGCGACCACGTCGCACATGTTTCTCGAGGAAACGTTTGTAGAAGTAGGTCTTGCGGCAGTTGGTGCACTCGTAGACGGGCCCGGGAGCACCGTGTACGCTCTGCATGTGCGCCTTGAGTATCTGCTTCATTTCAAATACCTGATAGCAGCTCGGACACTGAAAGCCGCGCTGATGTGACGCTGTCGTTACCTGCTGGCCGTGTAGATGCGGCGATCCTACTGCATGTCCGGCTGCGGCGGCGGCAACTGCAGCAGCAGCCACTGCCAAATTGCCGTTGGTCGTGGCTAGTTCATCATATGGCGTTATTAGCTCAATTTCGGGTATCAACGGCAACGGCTCTTCATCGTCGTCATCTACATCGTCGTTAGCGTGGACATTGCCATCATCATCGCCTGCGATCGCTTCGCCTTCGACACTGAGCATCTCGCCATCCATACAAACTATATTCGTTGCATCTGCATTGTTATGGGGATGATGATGTTGCTGCTGATGATGATTTGGCTGGCTGTTGTTGTTGTTGTTTTGCTGTTGACTTAACTTAGTCATATGCTGTTGCATATACTGCATATACATAGCATTGAAATCAAATGGCTCCTTGCCATCGTTGATCACTTCCATAATTTCACCATCGTCGTCGTCGCTGCCAGGTGCTATGGCCAAGGCCGCTAACGAAGCCGCATTAACCGCACTGGTCATTAGCTTTGCAGACACAGCCATTTTTTCTTCTTGACCTTTATCCTTTGGCGTGTCGTTGCACATGGCTGCCAGGCCATTGCTCTGCTTTTCACTTAACTTGTCGCCATTGTTCACGTTCACTTTAAGTTCAATCGCTGCGGCCACTTCTTCATCGGTATCGACCTCATCATCATCGTCATCTTCGTCATCATCATCATCATCATCATCATCATCATCATCATCATCATCATCGTCGTCATCATCATCTGAGCTGGAGCCGCTGCTGCTGCTGCTACCACTGCTGCTGTCCTTCATCGACTTCTGCTGCTGCTCTCTCAATTGCTGTTGCTGCTGCTGGTGCTGATCTTGTTCCTCTTCTGTTGTCTCCTGCCCCTCAATCTTTTTAATTAGCAACTGTTGGCGAAAGAAATTGTCCGCATCTTCACATTTTTTCTTGAAGAGACATGCAGATACCGCGTTTTTGGCACAAGCCAAGCAAACCTGCTGCGGCAACGTATCATCCTTCTCTATCTGTAAACAATCAAAAAAAATACTGATAGTGGTTTTGATATTATTTTGCACAATAATAATCTTAATCTATTAAATTTCAATGATTTCAAACAAATTTTGTGGATGTGTAGAGTTGGTTCCAACTTAAGAGATAGAATACTTTTTATTAAAATCGGTTAGTAAATACGGCCGTATTAGTTTAATTCGTACGGTTGTAATCACTGCTTATACTTTTCGTAATACACAAACAACAAAAATTTTACTAAATTGTTGTAATTATACTCACAAAAATAAGTGCTTATGCTCTTTTCTTACCCATTGAGCATTGATTACACTTTTTTGCTTGTGCTCAAATATGACATCGTGATCAGTGTTGCCATGACTAAACAAAATTTTCTACCAACTAACATGAAAAATTCTACGAAAAGTGTTTCATGCAAATAATTTGAAACATAGAAAACGGTCTTTGGCAGGGTAACGTCTGCCAGGGTTTACTAGTAAAGATACTAGCTGGGCCAGTAAGACCTTGTTCTGCCCTTCCCTAATTCTTTTTCACTGAGCTCTTTTATACCCAACTTAATTCATATCCATCCATTACTTTCCAAATGTCTGTTTTGCTTCTCCATATGTTTTTTATATTCATACAGAAATTAATAAAATAGCCATAGGTTTAAAATAGCATATAATAAAAATAATTTCTGTTAAAAAAAAACTTTTCTATTCGCCCACTTCCACCAACGCTTGAACACGCGCCTTCCATAAGCCAGTCTCATCACTTTTCTATACACCATATTGATTTTGCAATCGTTATGGCTTACTGATGGGAACAGCGATTTCTTATACAAATCTTTGGGCTGTTTTACCATTTTTACGGGACAAAGATAGAAGACAAATTTTATACCACAATTCTGCCGACTCTATGTTGTCCACGTAAATAAAATACTAAAATGTGGAAATTATTTCTGCTCCGTTAGCCCCATAGAATTACACAAATTACCAGCCCCGGGATTCGAAACTGGATTCGCACATATCAAAGTTCTTGATACTATTACTAACTCCTGCTCAGCTGTGGCTATCACGTCACAAATAATCTACATATCTTATCTTCTATCTATAGTTATATATATTTTTATAAAAGAAAGTCTTGTTAGTTATTATTTATACTATTTATAAATCAAGATAGGCTAAACTGATTTTTTGAATTTTTGATTTATTAGATTTGCCTCTGCCCATACTAGAAGAATAACTATTAAAAAATGGTAATCGGTTGACAAATTGGTTAATAAATGGAGGTGTAATATATATATATATATATTATATTAATAATATTATATTAATAATATTATATTATATAATATTATATTTATTAATATATATACAATACTAGTAAACCCGGCGAACTCCGTTTCGCCACCAGATGGCTTCGTTTTATGTAACATTTCGTTTGGTGATTAAAAGATGAAGAAAAATTTTTTTTTTTGTTTTATATTTGAAAAGGAAAAATTTATTTCATTTCACAACAGTAATGAATTCATTTCGATTACAAAAATGAAGTGTTATTTAGTTGAACTTCTCTAAGACAATGAAAGTGAATCCAAAGTAAATACTGAATCAAAGCGTTATACGTGTCCGCAAATTATCCGTTTCATTGAAGTGCTCTTTGGTAAACCACATTTTTGGTTTTTTGGTCTGAAGTTAACACAAACAAAGCGGATGGTTTCCCAACTCGTGAACACGCAACGTATAACTGCCCATGTGAAAAACAATGATTTTCTAAATTTATCCCGCAAACACAAAGATTAGTCGGAATCATTGGTATTCGAGGAATACATACATTTTAACCTGCGTACTTTCCGTTAATAATGGTTGCCTCAATCAAATTCGGCATAAGTCTTTTTACCGAAAGTCGAGTACCGTTGCAAAGTCGCGGTGGATTCAAATTACGCAATATCATAATAACTGTACCAACTTTGAGTTGCAAGTTATGTGGTGGAAATCCTGGTAACTCCAGAAAGTTCAAAAACTCCGTTGCATAATTTACTAAATGTACAACTGTGGGATATCTTTCATGAATTTTAAATGACAATAATCGCCACAGTGCTTCATTAGTACTGACGTATCTGGCCATTTGGAAGTTGCTGACTTCGTCATTCGCATTTTCCGACGCAATACCAAACACATCCATTTCGCTTCCTTTTGTGACGTACTTGCAAAAATATTTGATTGATTTGGCCGAATGACAACTCTCAACGTTTGCATGTGTTTCGAAAATTCGTGATAGCAGCGGGCAATATGGTACAATGAATTCATTTCCGATCTCAATCTCTTGATTTTGAACTTTAACTTTGATAGTTCGACCATTATCTTCTTTTGAACGCCGACGATAAACTGGATATCCATCGTTCCCTGTGACTGTTTCAGCAACTAACGGTCGCGGATATCGTTTTGTGCACTTTCCATCAGCCATGCAAGGCGATAATGGATTTAATGCACCGCACGGTCCATGCACCATCTGTGTCGTAACAATGTCGTGTAGATGGGGATCAGTGACTGGATCAGGAATTTCAGCTGATATGATGTCATCCACTTCATTTGAATGTAATTTGTTCAGCAACCAAATTAGGATATGAGCATGCGGTAGTCCACGCTTCTGCCATTCCACCGAGTACATATAACAACGTGTGTCACCAAAAATTCGATACTTAGTAAGCACATCCATCATAACCTTGAGTTTTTGCTGAAATACTCTGGCGATTATGTCATGGCGATCTTGCGGTTTTTGGCCCGGTTCCAACTCACGTTCAATTTCCGTCCACTTCGGATTGCATGTGAACGTAATAAATAAATCCGGAGTTCCATAATTTCGCACGTACGTCATTGCGTCTTGAGCGTTTTCGTGCATGTGGCGTGGGCTTCCGATATAAGATGATGGAAGAATCGTCAGACGTCCAATATTCTGAACATCACCATCTGAATGAATAGCATCACGCAAGTGTATATAGTCCTCAGATCGTAGCTTTGCCTGATTGAATCGGATGAACGCTAAACGTTCGGTCTCGACTTTGACATACATGTGGACAGCGAATTGCTGGAATAGCCGACGGCACTTCAGAATGACATTCTCCTCATGTGTACGAATTATCATACGATACGCATAGTAATTCATTGCGCTTAGATTTTTATTCGTTGATACGCTTTTCTGTTGAAATTTTTCCTAAATTTTCTTTGCTACAAACCTCACGGAGCCCGAGACCTTTCCAACGAATGCAAAACCGTGGAAATCGGTTCGTTCGTTCTGGAGTTATAGCGTCAGGAAGGAAAACCCGACTTATTTTTAAATCACATATATGTGAAAATGGTACTATTTTAAGGTATTCTACTATCGAGACTGTCCTGCAAACCATATTATTTGTTGTATACAACACATTTTTTTATTGCTTACAAGGTGCTTCAATAAAGGGAATCGACCCATCCAGCAAATAGTTTAACAGAAAAATGCATTGTTACCAAGTACATTCATTTCATCAAGGTAATTAATTTAATTTTTATTTTTGTACATTAAATGAACTCAATTCATTTTAAGTACTCATGTTATCTCAATAAAAAAAATGTGTGTGTATGGCTAAGCACATGCTTGGGTTGATGTGAAACATGTATTGGTCAATAGGTGCCTTTTTATAACTAATATACATAGAATGTGTCACATTTTATATAGTTCTACTTAAAGAATATAGTTAAACTAGAAAGGCAGGGCTATAGTCGGGCGTAACCGACTATAGAAAACCCTGTACCGAAGCCAAATCTTAATATATTTTTTTGTTGCTTTAATTCATTCATGTAAGGATATTTCAAGAAAAAAAAATTTTTTTTTTGTAAAAGCCATTTTTCGGCCGATCGTTCCTATGGCATATATATGTTATAGTGCACCGATATTTATCATATTTAGATATATGATTTGCATTTACTTAGAATCCATAAATCCAAAATTTGGTAACGATATCTTAATAAACAAAAAAGTTTTTCTCAGTAAATGTTGTTTTTCGGCCGATCCTTCCTATGGCAGCTATATGTTATAGTCAACGGATATTTATAATATTCGGGAATATTATTGGATATTACTTAGAATTGGTAAATCCAAAATTTCATAACGATTGCTTAATATACAAAAAAGTTTTTCCCAGTAAATGTTGTTTTTTGGCCGATCGTTCCTATGGCAGCTATATGATATAGTGAACCGATATACATAGTTTTTAGATATGTGATTGGGCATTAGGTAAAACAATTAAATCCCAAATTTTGTAAACATATCTTAAAAAATAAAGTGGTTTTTGTTACTAAATATGGCTTTTCGGCCGATCATTCCTATGGCAGCTATATGTTATAGATCGAATATCGAAAAAAAAAAATAAACTCGTTATGCCTATGGATTGGCAGAGTCTTCGTGCCAAATTTGGTGGTTGTAGGTCTTACCGTTTCCGAGATCCGTGCGTTCATACGGACAGACGGACAGACGGACAGACGGACAGACGGTCAGACGGACAGACGGACAGACGGACATGGCTATATCGACTCGCCTTTCGATGCTGATCAAGAATATATATACTTTGTGGGGTCTGCCACGCCTCCTTCTGCCTGTTACATACATTTGCACAACTTTAATATACCCTTTACCATTTTTTGGTACAGGGTATAAACATATGAAAAACATTTATGTAAAAATGGTTAAAAACAAAAATAAAAAATTAACTCAACAAATTTTCGCCACAAGATTTGACCCGGGTCCCCATTTATGCTAGTCAGTGCCTGTACACACTTAACTAACGAGCCTTGCAGTTCGCCGTTGCTTAATTAAGTAAGCTATGCACTATGTTACTACAGCAGCATGTCTTTATGTCAGCTGGATCATGGTGCAGGCTGAGTAAAATAGATCGGGCGGAGGGAGCAAACCCTCTTAAATAAAACGTCCTCTAACCCGAAGTTTCATGCGACCCGTGCCTACAGGGTGGTTTGCAGCCAAGGGATTAACCGGCTGTATTATAACGGAGCTACCTTGATACCGGGTAACCCCGAGGTTTAACCTTGACCTTACCACGGTACGGAGCTCTGCCTTGGTGGAACATCATTTCCCCTCTCGCCTAATCCAAGGTGTATGCATTCCGTGCCTATTGGATGGTTGCAGTCAGGTAATAATACCGGCTGTATTATAACGGTGCTATCTCGATACCGGGTATCATCGAGGTATAACTATGTCCTTACCATGGTATTTTGGTGACCCGCTCGTCTGTCGCGGCATATGATGGTAAAGTACTGAATGATGAAACCTAAAACCAAAAAAACAAATACGAACAGTCAGTCCTTAACTGCAACCCCAAAACCTGGCTCAAGCCAGGTTCTTGTGTCTACTACCGAAGCTGGGACCAACGAGTTTAGTAGAAGTAGTAGCACTAGTTTTCCCAACAGAGCCACTAACTTCATAGGTGGAAGCAGTGGCACACGTAAAGCGACTAATTCGACACCCACCCTGTAGCTAAGCTGTCAAAGCGCAAAGAAGAGTCGATTGAATCTCAGAGTACTGGAACTCTTGAAGAGTGTTTTAGAGGATGAAAGATCGGAGAAGCAGAAAGCTTCTGTCCTATGGGCCAAGCGGATAACGGAGAGACTCCTACAAGTTCCTAAATCGAATTCGCCGCCCAAACGGCAGAGGACGGATGATCTCCCACCCAGTAGTCACGTGCCTTAAAAACCGAGTCGGGAGACACCCAAATCTTTCAGTGAGGCGGTCAGCGGCCAACAATTATGGGCGGTTGTTGACCAAAGCAACATTGATGGTACAATCACGCCAGAGAACTAGAGGAAAGTTGAAGCCAAGCTAACAAGCGTGTTCTTTCAAATTCTGAAAAAACAACCTGGAAGATCTCCCTTCTGTCGCGATAGAGGGTGGCACCAAAACTAAATGTAGGTAATTGCCTGTGCGGATCAAAGATCGACTGATCTATATAAGATAGCCATCTCCAGGATTAGCAATTTATGGCCCGGATCAAAGCTCGAGATAATAGCAAGGGAGGACATGCATCATCAGACCCGAAGATGGTGCTGGAAATGATCAGGGTATGCAAGCCCGAGTTACCGACATCGACCTGGAAGGTCACTAAGATGGAGGAACCAAAAGATGAATTCCGCACTGCAACCTTCGTCGGAGCCTCTATCTAGATCCGACGGTGTCGTAAGCTATGGATTCTCAGTCGGTAACGATTAAAATCTACAAGAAGGATGGAGTGCAAAAGGATAATGAAGATCCAGGTGTCTCCTACTCTAAAGCTGGGAAACCACAGGGTACCGCTGCCGTGGCGACAACGCCAAGAAGAGCATCGACTGCTTCTACTCTCTTCTGTAAGAGGTCGCGCAAACCACTCTAACGGATGAAGAGGATAAGCTGGCGTCAGACGAAGATGCTGAAAAGTCGATGGTGGAGGTGAGACCGGTAACGATGTTCCGGGTACTCCAGATTAACCTCCATCACTCGAAGGTTGCGTCCGCTAATCTTACACTCCGCTTAGCCAATAGCGTATGCCAAATTGTCCTGAAACAGGAACTATGGGAATTACATGGACTAACAACTTCAAGTTTTTGTACGTGCGCAACCAAGGCAAGCCCACAACGTGTGTACTAGTAAGAAGGGCACTAATGTTTTTATGCTCTCTTATTACAGCGATGCCGACCAAGGCTCTCAACTAGCTACTTCGCCCTCGGTCACGACGCGCTGCCAAGGCAAAATTTCATGGACCTGATAGCACAGTCACAAAGGCTGGGGGCTAAACTTTGTGTCGGTGCAGATGTCAACGCGCATCTTTCTGTACGGGGCAGCACGGACATTAACATAAGAGGTGAGCGGCCTTTTGATTATATTTTAAACACAAATCTCCAGATATGTAATAAAAGGAGCAAGACAACCTTTATTATATGCAATAGGCAGGAGGTTATAGATGCCACTTTCGCTTCTAATTCTTTATGTGATAGACTGGGGAAATGGATGGTGTGGGAAGAATATTGCTTTTTGGACCATAGTTACATCTCCTTTGGAATCAATAAGTTTCTATCAAATACCGAACATGTCAGAAAAACAAACTGGGACAAATATGTAGACTTAGTGGGAAGCACTCTAGACATCTAGCCATTCACTTTAATTCACATAAGTAAGATCTGTTACGGCAAACCTTAACACAGCTCTGGCTCAAGCCTGAAGCCTTTAAAATCTCAAAGGCTGGACGGGATCCATCCAGTGGAACAGCAAAAGACCATTGGTACCTGTGAGGCAATTTATTAACAATCTGCAAGAGGTGCTTCAAACTTGGCTATATTCCTCAAGGCAGGAAAAATCTCACACACACACCCAAAAAACTTAAGACTGATCTCTATATCGTCAAAAACGCTAGAAAGGATAATGGAAATTCACTTAATTTTAACTATAGACAAAGAACTAATCTCCCCGGCACAGCCTGCTTAGATTAAGGAAAAATCGGTTAAGACCGCTCTTCATTCTCTTATCTCTACTGCAGAAAATTCTTTGCAACAAAAGCAGCCTTCCTTGATATTGAAAACGTAACCTTCAAAAACGTCAATGCGAGGGTCATCACTGACCTCAAGTCTAGTAGACCTCATTGGGAAAATGCTGAAAAGCAGAATCACTGAGGCCAATCTGAAAGGAGTCCAATCTCCGCAGGGCAATTAGCAGAAGCTCATATTTAGGGGAAAATGTCTTGCAATCCCAGAAGAAACAAAATAATTGTATATTATCATTGATAGGAAACTCACATGGAAACCAAATACTCTAGAAAGAACAAAGAAGGCTAGCGTGGCCCTTTACGCCAGCAAGATAGCGATAAGCAAATCAAACCTAGTATTGCATAATGGCTCTATATATCAGTCGTTGTCTGGTGGACTACGACGCAGAAGAAAACCAATGCGAAATTCTCAGTAAGGTTCAAAGATCGGCTGTAATGGCTATAAGTGGGGTTATGAGAACCACGCTAACTTTAGCGTTGGATATCATGCTACACTTACCACCACTCGATATTTTCTGCAAGTACACAGCGGTATGCTCCGCTATTAGGCTCAAAGCAAGCTCACAATGGAAAGAGAGTCCTCATGGACATGCAAACAATCTTGATGTCTCTGATTACCTTCTGTCATCTCTTTGCTTAGAAAGGAACTTCTCGGTGAGAATTCCTTCGAGTCAAGAATGACTAGAGGGTGATCCCTCACCAAACGTCCCGATCCAGACATACACAGACGGATACAAAACGGATCAGGAATTTTTGCGAGCTTTCCTCAATGGATCACCGCAGTGTTTTTCAAGCGGAAATAACCGCCATTCATGAGGCCATAAAATGGTTGCGGATAAACAGAATATCCGGTAAAGACATCTGCATCTTATCAGGCAGCCAGGCTACCCTAAAAGCCCTGGATGTACCACAAACAACATCTAGTAGTGTATTATATAGCCACCTTTGCATTAGTTTGTGTTGAGTTCCCGGTCGCAGGGAAACACTAATCAAACTCTCCAATCAAAGGAGGAATAGTGCTTCTATCTGTGATATAGCCAGGCAAACGTGGGCGAGGCAAAACCAAAGGCTTTCTAAGACCATAATCAGATTAGATAGGACTCAACTGGGTACCCTGATAGGAATTCTAACTGGGCACTGTTTAATAGGGACTCACGCAACAAGACTAGGATTTCTGTCGCAACTGCAGTAACGAAGTGGAATTGGAAACAATCCAGCACGTTTTCTGCACGTGTCCACCTCTTGCCAGAAGGAGAATATGTTTCCTACGATCTACTTTCTTTCAAAGTATAGACGACCTATACCAACAAGGAATATATAACATTGTTCGCTTCATTAAAAGCTCTGAATGGTTTCATCAAATTGGGAGGTGCCTAGGCCCGCAACCAACGGACGCAAGCTGTGGTTTAAGTGGCATCACTTACTTTGTGATGCAGCTACCTAACCTAAGCTGATCTCTAAGTAAACAACCGCATTTTATTTAATTTTTTTTTTTTTTCAATTTTGTGTTATAAATCGCAATTGGTTTAGCCAGTAACTAGTACCTAAGCCAATGCATAGTAATACTAGGAAGCTTCGAATAGCTCAGGATCTTACTCACCAGTAAGTGCACAAAGGTTACGGGAGGTTGGGCAGAATTAGTTGGAAAGAATCTAGGTAACGGATCTTTTTGGAAGATCTCTTGCTAACACGATAAAGAGATACATATATCGGGGTCGGCTGAACAGACCAATTGTGGGAAAGGGAAACTAATAAAACTTCACTAATATTTTCGAAGTCGCTAACATCGCAATATCTCTGCAAAGTCACTGAGTTGCTCGGACATCGTAAACACTAATAGTTGGGACAACTTGAAAGTATGATTAGTAAGTATCATCTGTAATGATTCATTACAGAAACCGACCGACGATCCAAAAACAAGCTGGCTCAAGGAAATAAGGCGGAAGATCACCGTGGATCATGCGCCAGCAATATGCAACGAATCATTTGCCCGACACATAAATTTGGACGGTTGATCTCAAATACGACAGTCTACTTATTACTAGTTAAGAGAAACCCAGGATACGTCACACTTTATTGTATTTTAAAGAAATTTTGGAAAATTAAGGAATTACCTATATATATAAGTATTATCTGCACGCTCTACTCTTATTTTACCTGGATTAGCGATACTTAGTAGCCCATCTTACGGAAAATTCAAATTTTCTGTGAACTCTAAAGTTGATTTTCTTTTCCAATTCAATATTGGATTGGCATTCTACTTCTAATCTGTGATTGACATTCTAAACGCCAAATGATCATGGTTAAAGGCCGGTGAACCTTCACAAACGACTTCAAAGGCTGGACTGATAGTAAACATGGTTATGTTAAGTGTTTGGTGAGATTGGGAGGAAATTGTCTGTTACGATCCGCTTCAGCCTGGTGAAACAGTAAATTTGGTCCTCTACTGCTCACAACTCGACCGCTTGAAGGAAGCAATTAGGGAAATGCGACCAACAAAAAAGGAGTTGTGTTCCATAAATCGGAAAAAAATTTACGGAACTTGGTTGGGAAGTTTTGATGCATCCACCGTATAGCCCGGATCTTGCATCGTCTGACTACTATTTATTTCGGTCTCTGAAAAACTGTCTTAATGATAAAAAATTGGCCGATCGAAGAACCGTTGAAAATCACTTTGGCAAGCTGTTCACCGATAAACCACGATTTCTTTTATAAAATTTTTTTTTTGACATTTAATAATGCCTATAAGCTGGACTATCAGGTGAAATCTGTTTTGTCCCAGTATTTGCACCCAGTATTTTCAGCAATTGACGATATTTCATAAAATGTTTTAAGTGTGTATTTAATAACAAATATTATATATTCGAATGTTAGTGGATCGTAAAAAAAAGAGGAAAAAAAGCAAAAAAGTCATTCTGCTACGACGTTATCAATATGAAATAGCCGCGATCTAATGAGAACGCAACGGGAAAAACTGTACTGTTTTTGTTATCTATGATGTTATTAAATTATCAAAATATGTTTACCCCGAAGGAAAAATTGTGAGAATGCACCATAATTTTTTTTATTATTTATTTTCTGCTTTTTGAAGTGTAACATCTTTGGTTTCGGTAACGTATTTGATTACAGAAATATCCTGTTGTTTTTGGTAACGCTCCGATAACCGAACAGTTCTTTCTCATAAGGGGACAAATATTAATAAATACATAATTGGGAAAAAGCGAGCTGAAAGCTGCAATGATCTAGTGGTAAGAGCACTGGGATAGCAAAAAAAAAAAGGCGTGAATTCAAATCTTGCTGAGGATACTTTATAAGTTTTTTTTTTTATTGATGAGTAACATCTTGGGTTTCAGTAGAGCAACATTTTGTTGATAATGCTTTTTGTCTATAAAAACATAATTAGGTAAAGCAGAGTTGCACGCCGGCAAAAAAGCAAGAATTCGAAACTTGCTGTGGGCGATTTTTCAGTTTAAATCTTATTTTTAATCAATTTTCGGTGCATGCGAAGAGATATATGAAAATATTGAAAATGCGTATTTTTTCTAAAATTTTAATTAAACTTAATATTTTTCAAACATAAAAAATGTTCTTTACTTTGAAAAGATCTAACTGAAATTTCTGTAACATAAATCTGTTTGTGTTATTTCATCCACAGTTATATTTTGGTTTTTTTCATCGGAGCATCAGGTTATAAATTTGTGACGCAAGCCGTTGTTCCAAGAAATTGCTGAAAAATTTGTCGGAACAAATTTAAATATACAAGGTGAGTTCCAAAGTAAACAGGACAGTGAGGTTATTGCGTTTTAAGTGTCAGTATGTTTTTGTCATCGGTGCAAGCCTTTTGAATGGCCTCTACGTCTGCATAACGCTTTCCTTTCATCGGCAAATGCATTTTTCCGAAAAGGTAGAAGTCGCACGGTGCCATATCAGGTGAATACGGGGAGTGGTTGATGGTTAAAATGTGATTTTTGGTCAAATAGTCGGACACAAGCGTCGATCGATGAGACGGCGCATTATCGTGCAACAAACGCCAACTTCCATCTTCTCGCACCGATGACAAAAACATACTGACACTTAAAACGCAATAACCTCACTTCCAATAGATGAAATGTCATGAAATTTTTACTGGAAGTCGATAAACGATAGCAGATTCTAACGCACCAGTTGACATATAGATGGCGCCACTAGAGGGCGCTAGATTCAAAAAGTCCTGTTTACTTTGGAACTCACCTTGTAGCTAAATGTAAAGAAGCACAGCTTGGAATATTCTGATTTTCTTCATATGAGCACAAGCGCTGATGGGAAGCAACAAAATCAGTTAAAGTTGTGATTTATAAGAAGTGTATAAAAGTAAATAGATTTATTTTGGAGTAAAATCGATTTTATATATTTTATATACGTACATACACA
Organism: Stegana nigrithorax; assembly: GCA_037044495.1. Classification (NCBI taxonomy): domain Eukaryota; kingdom Metazoa; phylum Arthropoda; class Insecta; order Diptera; family Drosophilidae; genus Stegana; species Stegana nigrithorax. The sequence continues at coordinate 10,981 of JBAMBQ010000465.1, read as the reverse complement.
TATAACGGGTGATTCATTAAGGGGCTTGTTTTGTCAATTGGGTTTCTTTTAGAAATCACGCGTAACTAGTGTCATTCTCTCATGTTGTTTATATTCAGTACGATAATATTTGACAAATCATCAAGAAAAGATTCACACCACAACAACGTCTCCAAATGGGCTCTATAACAGCTCAACGAAGATCCGCTGTTTTCGCGTCTAATTTGGTTCAATGATAACACACATTTCTGGGTCAATGGCTACATCAATAAACAGAATTGCCGAATTTGGGCAACCTAAAGAGAATCTCGAATTACCGTTACATCCTCAGAAATTCACTGATTGGTGTGGTTTATGGACTGGTGGAATCATCGGTGAGGCAGGACAGAACATTACCGTCAATGGCGCCCGCTACCACACCTTGATAACAGAATTTTTGTTGCTTAAAAATGAAGCCCGAAGTGTCGGCGATATTTGGTTCCAACAGGATGAAGCCACGGGACACTCAGCGCGCGACGCAATGGCTTTATTGAGAAATCATTTTGGTAAGCAGTTAATTTCGCGTTTTTGACCTGTCAATTGGCCGCCTAGATCGTGTGAAATCACACCTTTGGATGTTTTTCTCTGGGGTTATGTGAAGTCGAAAGTCTTCGCCGATAAGCCAGCTACGATTCAGGACTTGGAAGTCAACACCACTCACGTAATTCGGCAGATACCGGCCATGGTAGCCGGAAAGAGTAATCCAAAATTGGACCTCCCGAATGGACCACCTACGGCGTATGAATGAAATTATTTCCAAAAAGTAAATTTCAGAGAATGTTTTTTCAGGACTTGATATAGATTCGGCTATCAAATTTATCTTTGTGTGTTTTATTTACAATTTAAAAAAAAAACTTCTAAATGAATCACCCAATATATGTACATGCAATACGTACTAATTAGTTTATATTATTGTTTCGATGTTTGTTAGTTACAGCCAAAAAAAAAACACGGTGCCAAGCAACGAAAAAGTCAAAAATACTAAGAACAATCACTAACGCACCTTGGCACATATCCTATGAGCTCCACAAGGATCTAAAATTACCGACGATCTATGAAGAAACCGTATTGACGTCAAGAAGATACTTTCTAAAGTTGAAGTCGAGCAAAACAACGAGATTAATATGTTACCGACGCATGAATTAACGCAAGCAAGAAGACTCATCCACTTTAGTATTTACTTTATCTACGTGTTACAAACATATATTTGAGTAGCTGTAATAATAGTATACTCGTAATTTGATTAACCGAACCTCACTTTAAAAATGGATTTAGTTAAAATCTTAACATATACAAAACTTCGGAAAATAAAAAAAAATGAAAAAACAAGCAAAAAAAATTATTTAAATTATTGCTGCACGCACGGTATTTAGTACATTCAAGTGTAGACATAAGCTTTGTTCCAATATAAATGCATGCAACGTAGGTACTCGACACCAGTTTAGTGGTGCTTCTCCTTTATTTTTTAATTTATTGTATTTTAAAAGTAAAATAAAATCCCCAAAAGCATGATTCAAATTCTTATAGTAGTTCTTGCACAATTGCTCGCGATTTTAATAAGAATTTGAGAACGCACCATATTTTTGCTACCATTGAATAATTAATATTTAAAAAGTATAATGTGTTTTGCACAAAATAAAAAAATTTTGTATCCAATAAACAACTAAGTAGAAAGGCAGGGGCTATAGTCGGGCGCACCCAACTATAGCATACCCTGTACCCAATTCAAAACTGAATGCATTTTTTTTGTTGCAATAATATTTTAATTTTTTATTAATTACATACAGTGTGTCACTTAAGTATTTTGGTTTTTATACAAAAATTTGATTTTGTTGGCTTATAAAATAAAAACAATGGGAAAAATATAAAAAAAATGTTGCTCTTCTGGTAAAGGCATATTTTCACAACAAGTTAACCCAACTACGGATCATAGACGATGATCCGTAAGCTAGCTATTGAGGCGCAATCGTTACTATAGCAGCTATATGATATAGTAGTAGTAAACCGTTATACACAATATTGAGATATATGTTTGGACATTACCTAAAAGCATTAAATCATAAATTTGGTAACGATATCTTGAAAAACAAAAGGGTTTCTGGTAGTACATGTGGTTTTTTGGACTACTGTTCCTATGGCAGATATATATTTTATAGGTTGAATATCGAAAAAATTCGTTAAGTCTATGGATTAGGAGATTCTTCGAGATTAATTTGGTGGTTTTAGGTCTAACCGTTTCCGAGATCCGTGCGTTCATACGGACAGACAGACAGACGAACATGGCTAAATCAACTCGCCTTTCGATGCTGATTAATATATATACTTTGTGGGGTCTGCCACGCCTGTTTCTGGCTGTTATATAAATTTGCACAACTTTAATATAACCTTTACAATTTTTTGGCACAGCGTATAAAAATTCCACCACGATACGTGGTTAGCCACAAAAAAATTGATACAAATTCAAAAGAAAAGAAAAAAAAAATTGGAAATAATAAATAAATTAAAGAGAAAAAGAATGAAAGACGCCTCAATTTACGTTTAATTTAACGACGCAGCGTATAAGTAAGTTGTCATACACTCATAGACACAGAACACAACAACAACGACACAAAAAACAGCAAATAACAAATGAAGAAACAAACAAGAAAATAAAATTTAAAACAAACAAATGAAATCAACTAAAATATGAATTCAAATGAAATTTTACACGCAGAGGGCAGACTTTGGGCGTTGGGCGGTTGATATACTTAAAGCGCCAAAATGGGCCCGACTATCTTTAATTCGCCTGCACTGTGGTGCACTCCTGAGCGAAACTTCCAACAGCAAGAGAGAACCTGAAAAATTCGCTAGCCAACGCCATTAAGTTTGAGCAAAGAGCAAAAAAGTAAACTTGTTTCCAGCATAGAAGCAAATGAAAAAATGCTTGAGATATCTTTAAAACTATGAATATGAGCAAACCAACAACTACGCCACTGAGCAACTGAGTAAATGAGCGGCAACAACTGCGGCGACGGCGACAAAAGCGAAAAAACCGAATAATAATAAAGAGTAAAATGGAAAAGAAAAATGTATCAAACCAAAACTAAATTTATGAATTATTTAAACACACAGATTCTCACAATACATATAAGAAATAATAATAAAAAAGAATGTCTTATACTCGCAAGAGTATGTGTTATAAAAACATATAAAAAAAAAAACAAAAAAAAAAAAAAAAAAAAAAACCACGAACGAATAAATAAATGGACATATAGACAGAGTAAAGAAAATATAAACTTTGGTTTTTACATACATATGTAAAATAAAAATGTAATAAAAAATCAACAACAGTTTCAACGGTAAATTATTTAATTTAAGCAACGAGTCGAAATGCCAGAAAAACCACAATAGCAAAGCGAAGACGCGAGGAATGAATTCTATAAATTATTTGTAGAACTAAATATGTGAATAAATTGAACAAAATAAAAACACAGAGTAAATAAGTAGATAAAAACTAAGGATACAGAAATTGAACATATAAGAGAGAGATTAACTATCCAAACCTACAATTAATCGGCTTAAAACCTATTTATACAGTACTCTATAACAAAATTGTTTTAAATACACAGCGATTTATCTAATTTTTCATACATTTTAATCTCTCTATAACGAAAACTACGAATATGTGTTCAAAAGATGACATTTCAGGCTACAATTTTTCTGAAGACAATTCTGCAATTCGTCGCGTTTGACACAATCGGACTAGTGCACAATATATCTCCTAATCCATATCCATTATGAATTTATTTTGATTTTTCGATATTCAACTTATAATATAAAGCTGCAATAGGAACGATCGTCCGAAAAACCACATTTACTAACAAAAACTCTTTTGTTTTTCAAGATATCGATACAAGGTAGAGGGTATTCTATCGTCGGGTGTACCTGCCTATAGCCCTGCATTTCTAGTTATTTTTGTTCGCCTGTTTGTTTTTTAGACGAAACTGACACACATATGAAATATTTGCTATAAAAAAACTAGAAAGGCAGGGCTATAGTCGGGCGTAACCGACTATAGGAAATCCTGTACCCTATCCAAAACTGAATATATTTTTTTGATGCTTTATTATTTTGTATTCATTTTGTAAGGATGTTTTAAGAAAAAAAAGTTTTTGTTTTAGTAAAAGCGATTTTTCGGCCGATTGTTCCTATGGCAGCTATATGCTATAGTAAACCGATATTTATAGTATTCAAGAATATGATTGGAACGCTATATTTATAAACAAAAAAGTTTTTCTCTGTAAATGTTGTTTTTCGGCCAATCGTTCCTATGGCAGCTATATGTTATAGTAATCTGATATTTATTATATTCAGGAATATGATGGGATATTGCTTAAAACTGTCAAATTTAAAAAGAAAAGGGTTTTTGTTACTTAATGTGGGTTTTCGGCCGATCGTTCCTATGGCAGCTATATCTTATAGGTCGAATAACAAAAAAAAAAATAAATTCGTTATACCTATGGATTGGAAGAGTCTTCATGCAAATACAATTTTGTGGTTGTAGGTCTTACCGTTTCCAAGATCCGTTTGTTCATACAGACGGACGGACAGACGGACAGACAGACAGACGGACATGTCTAGATCGACTCGCTTTTCGATGCTGATCAAGAATATATATACTTTATGAGGACTGCCACGCTTCTTTCTGCCTGTTACATACATTTGCACAACTTTAAAATACCGTTTATTATTTTTTGGTACAGGGAATAAAAAATCAATAAACATGATTTTATTGCAAGCATTATTGGGGAAATGGTTCTAGTTTTAGTGTTGTAGTGATTACAGTTATCATTTAGATTTTAACATATCGGCTAATTAGTTATCCTTGAGACTCGGGAAGAAAAATAAAACTCACTGCTTACGACTAAAAGTAGTCGTCGGCTCTCTTCATTTAATACATTCTGCATAACTATTAAGTACTGAATGACTCTTTCGTCTTGAGTACTACACTGAAATAATGTAAAGAAAAAAACCTTTAAACGTTTAAAAACATGCAAATATTGGGTCATCTAAATAGTATATGCGGTGCTTTGACACTTTGGCACTAGTTAGATAACCCAATATATTATCCGTTTTCGAAGTAAATTTCATCCGCATGACATTTTGCACAAAAAAAAGATTTTGCATATACTGTCTGGAAGCTCTTTAACGCTATAATATGATTAAGCTTTCCTTTTTTGTATCTGCCCCACCCTTTGTTTTACTACCGAAATCAAACAGACAGATTTAATAGCGTGGATGTATACGAACTAAAATTGTAAGAACAGTCTTAAATAATATAATGTACACGTACATTCGCTGTAAATTGTGATCCCTTGGGAAAAACAAATGACTGCGTCGAAAGAGTATTAAACGATTGCAATTGTTTGCTAGTGATAAAGTTGTTTCTATATAATATCAATTATTTATACATGTTATTTAAGAAAGCAAAATAATTGATATACGACAAATAAAAAATTCTAAATTCTCTGAACTATGTAGGTCTTGAAACTTGTATAATTCTATAATGTATTAGTTCGTTGTTATCGTGTAAATTGGACGACTCTATTTTATAGCATATAGAGAAAGATTTCCACGGCATTCAATCGTCTTCTTACTTAGCAATTAAAAATCTCGCGATACCTAGATCTTCATTCTTTAAAAAGAATTAAAAGAAACTATATTCTGCATAAATTTAAAGAAGTCGAATACTATACATATTCCATCAGTGTAAACTTTAGAAGTTTATTATACAGCTATGTTAACACCTGAAGTTAGGCAAAGTATCTGAAAGTGTTTTGAACACAGTCTAGCACGTTTTGGTAATTTTTTTCCTTCTGTTTTTTTTTTTTCGTTAAAATTTAAAACTAAGTTAACTCGAATAATTTGCAATTAAAATCTATAGATTAGAAGGTCATGGCATAAGAAATACACATGACACTATCAGTTGTACCATTAACCGCTATTCTTTTTAGCGTAAAACGAACTACTTCCAACGTCATGTGGTTAAAATGTTACTTTGAAATTTAACATTTCTTACTTAGAGCATAATTAAATTTTAATAAAATTCCTTCGTCGTGTTCAACACTAATAACATGATATAGCTTGTTGTTTTGAAAGAGGGTGGTTTTGAAAGGTATGCCCTTAAATTGTATTTGTTTTTTCTTATAATTGAGCAGATTATATGGGCTAACACAGATCCACCTGCGCTCCTTGTATACAACGTCCCCATCCGAAGGAAACATTCAGATCGATGTAAAACCTGCAATAGATGATGTTACCAACTTCACAATACCCGATACTAACGGACGTCGCTTAGTTTTATTTGGTTTCTCGAGCGGCCGGCTCTCCTAGATTTATGCAATTCAACAGCAATAGACTGGGGAAAAGTTTACATTGCTGAAAAGCGATATCACATCGCTGATTACCGTTTAAGGCACGAACAACATAATAAAGAGCGCCAAATCTTTCTAAAGCCAATGCTCAATAACCTTGGAAGTGACAGGCTTTGTTTCAAATAGTAAATGCTTCCATCCGCTCACTTATAATCTGAAGACATGAATGGGTGCGTCCGTGCAATTGTACGTTCCTTGTTGCGCTTGATCTTGTCAAGGTGTTTGATACGGTCATGATGCACTGATGCCTCATGTTCGATAAAGAGATGGTTTTGCAGCTACCCCCAGGCTAAATAACCTTATTCGACTTCGATGAGGGGTTGTTCAAATATGGGAAGGCAAAAAAAAAAAATAATGTGCCTCACCCATATAAGCACTCTATTGAAATGAAACTGCTGCATCAAATGTTAGGAATGAAGTTTTAGTTACTATGTATAATGTATATGAAGTAAGAAAGAATCAAAGCAATTCACTATTACACTCCATTGTCACCGGTGCATAGTAGTACAATATCGGCAATAATAATTACAGAAATAATGACTAATAAACATATTAGTGGTCACTCATATTACTGGCGTACTGTCACAATGTGCTTAACAACAACAACATTCATATAAAAATGTTCTCTATTTTCTGATGTTTCCATCCTTGTTAGCAACAGTAATGCAAAGCAAAGTTCTTTCTACAGCAATTAAATAGTAGAGTACCTTAAAATTATACCCTTTTCACATATGTACACTGCCGCTCAACTGAATAGGTTCAGAAAATGCTGTTCGCATTGCGTCCTCTCTCTCATTTGTTATTGCATGCACAAATATTTTTAATGCATGCTTTGAACCTTCATTCGTTTACACACAACACAGCAGAGAAAAATAACGGCATTTGTGATATGGTAAATCAGAATTTTACTTGTATCGTTATATTATATTCGCTAAAATCACCGCATTTTTTTGGCTCATCTGATTAAGTTCAAGTACAATGACTTTAGTTTGTGATCTATAGTGGTTATGTTACGGCTTCAATTCTTTTGATTTTTTCGCGGAAAGCAATTAAATGATTTTGAAAAAGGCCAAATATAGAGATACTTCGAATCGGGTCTAAAGCAGTACGAAATCGCTAAAAAAATTGGTAGAAGCCAAAATGTGGTTAGTAATTTTATTCGAAATGGGTCATGCTATGGTAATAATATGAAAGGAGGTGTTCAATACGCGACAACTCCTGCAGCCAGGAGACTTATCATCAGAACTGCTTCCAATTCCCAACATTCTGCTGCCAAAATCAGAGAAAAATGCGGTGTTAATGCAAGTCTGGCAACTGTAAAACGCATTATTCGGAGTGCCAAGCATTTGAAAATATTGAAATTAAAAAAAAACCACCTCTTAATGATGTGCGTAAAGCTACACGTCTTCGGTTTGCTCGAGAGCATATGGCGTGGAATAAGGAGTGGCACACTGTTGTGTTTTCTGATGAAAAGAAGTTTAATCTTGATGGACCGGATGGCTATAACTATTACTTTCATGACCTGCGAAAGGAGGAATGTATTTTAAGTCGCCACCATACCTGTGCAGGTGGCGTAATGGTGTGGGGGGCCATATCGTATTATGGACCTTGAGAGCTGCAGTTTGTTACATCAAAAATGAACGCGAATGTATACAAAACTGTCCTACAAAAGGCTTTTCCGCAATTCTTGAATATTTTTGGATTGATTCCAGGGATATTCCAGCAAGACAACGCCCCCATTCATACTGCGAGGGTGGTAAAACGTTGGATATATGACCAAAATGTGCAATTGCTCGAGTGGCCGCCATACTCCCCGGACATAAATAATATTGAAAACCTTTGGGGGCTATTGTCCCGAAAAGTATATGAAGAGGGAGACAATTTGATGATTCTGCGACCTTAATTGACGCCATTAAAAAAGCCTGGTCAACAATTTCGCTTGTAATTATTGAAAACTATTATAAGTCCCTTGCCAAATCGTATTTATGAAGTTATATTGAACAAAGGAGGGAGTACTAATTACTAAATTGATCTGAAATAGTACGTACTTTGTTAAAAATATGATGCTGTGAATTATTACTTTATATTATTTCTTTTATTTTTAGTTTTAACTGTTTGAACCTATTCAGTTGAGCCAAATGAAATGGGCATTTTTTTTTATGTTTCTGTTAAAATAATAATTAATGAATAAATATGTATATTAGATACCACAAACTTTTGTGTTTCATAAAATAAATCATCAAGGTAGTTGAAGAGATATTGCCACTTTACTTTATTAGAAACGTTGAACCTATTCAGTTGAGCGGCAGTGTATGTATATGTAAGTTGAAAATGTTAGAGGCTTTACTGTTCATTTCGCTAAAATTTCAAATATGTGGAAGACTCATATCACCCATACATAGTTACTATGTATAATGTATATGAAGTAGGAAAGAAACAAAGCAATTTACTATAGCACTCTATTGTCACCGCTGCGCAGTAGTGCAATATCGGCATTACTAATAAACATATTAGTGGTCACTCATATTACAGGCGTGCTGCCACTGTGCACATTGTGTGTGCAACAACAACAAATGCCACATGAAATGTTGTCTGAGCGAAATCTACTCTCTAGTTTGTTTGTTTATTATTTCATAGATGAGTAAATTTTATATTCGCTTACGAATCAGTACAATCAGTAAAGCATTTTAATCTCTCTCTTACTCATGCGTAAGCAATCATTCTCTACACTGCGCATTGTTATGTGCGTCTCCCCACTTCGTCTCTGATGCATCATGCTTTTGATTTCTGTTACTTTTTTTTCGGACTTACACCTCGCTAAAAAGTTTTACTTAAAAAAAAAAAACAATAATCTGTTTAATCTATTGTCGACGATGCTGTATAATCTTTGCATTGCTAAGTTCTCTACACCACCTCTTCAAGTAACAATAGACTTTCTAACCAGAGCAAATCTTAATCTGACTGCACAAAAGCGATACAATCTTCACGTCATGGGGAAAGAATCCTCACTAACGAAACGGTGCCAATGTCTCCTCAACCTTGTAATGTTCAATCTTTCATCTTCACAGGAATATGATAACAATAATAATGATCGACTTTTTGTAATATTGCTGTTATTTAAAGTTTTCCAAGGAAATTAAATTATTCAGTATTGCATGATCAACAGAATTTTTCGCCACAGAAAACTATTTTTTTACCAATAGAACATTATATAAGAACGATCTTTTTATACCCTATACCAAAAAATGGTAAAGGGTATATAAAAGTTGTGCAAATGTATGTAACGGGCAGAAGAAGGCGTGGCAGACCCCACAAACTATATACAGCTGCGTTGAATAAAATAGTAGTGCAGCACCTCGAAACATTAAACGGCTTTTTTTCGACATGTCGAAACATGCAAGTTGAACAAATGTTCACATTTTTTATAGATTAGAGTGCAAAGAAGAGAATTCGAAAAGGTCCCGTTAATTTCGCCTTTGTATTGGTATAATTTTGAAGACTTTCGAGAAATACTCCAAAATTTGTCTGTTCAATGAAATAGTAGTGCTGGCTGTGAACACTTTGAAAAAAATTATAAAAGTTTATTAGCAAAACCAAAAGCTGCATTAGTAAGTTTAATTTAGTATTAAAAATTTTTGATTGATATTTAATGGTTTTGCAACAACATTTTATCTCTAGTGGGTAGAGGAAAGCATTGCTCGGCTGAGAAAAGAGATTTAATAGTTAGCCTTAGATCAAAAGGCAAAACTTACAAAAAAAATGACGATATTGTGGGCTGTGCAAGCTACAATTATATTTAATGCCATCAATAATAAAAACAAGCTAGAAAATATTGGTAAACAGCGTAAAACGACCGCATCAGAAGATAGGCGTATTGTGCGTTTAAGCCAAAAAATTCCACCAGCATGTTCCAAACCCATAAAAAATGATTTAAATCTGTCGGAAAGTGAAGTGACAGTCCGTCGTCGACTAATTGATCATAATTTCAAAACCAGAAATCCTAGAAAGGTACCACTTTTGACTAAGAAGCACGTGTACAACACGAATACATTTTGCAATATATATTATGGACGGATGAGAGCCAAATTGTTTTATTTGGTAGAACAGGCTCTAGGTAGTATGTGCGACGTCCACCAAACACTAAATATAATCCCAGGTAGACTCAGAAGACGGTTAAGCACGGTGGACTGAGTATTATGATATGGGTTTGTTTTTCCTACAATGGCGTAGGTCCTATTCATTTGGTAAATAGTATTAAGGACAAATATATTCACGTTGATATATTTAAAAATACAATGTTACCATATGCCAGTTGGAAAATGCCTCTGAAATGGACATTTTAGCAGGATTATGACCCAAAACACACGAGTAGGCACCTAAAAGATTGGTCTACATCCGAAAAGGTCAACTTGCTGCAATGGCCAGCTCGCTCCCCATATCATATTCCGATCGAAAACTTATGGGGGGATGTAAAACGGTTTGTAGCAATGACAAATCATTCAAACAAAGCACAGCTTTGGCAAGTAGTTCAGGAGGCATGGGCTCAAACT